>SJYC01111824.1:0-17851 GCA_006408675.1 Madoqua kirkii
CTCGCCCGCGCGCTCTCCCCTCCTCTTTGGGGCGTTGCTCGCGGCGCCGGGCCCGGGCCGTAGGTCGGCGCGCCCGGCTCCCACCCCCAGGATCTCCGCCGGGCGGGAGGGGGGTGGGGGGGAATGGGGACTCAGGGGCGGGGCGACGAGAGGCGGGCGCGGCCGGAAGGCGGGGCCCGGGACCCTCGGCCAATCGCCGGCCACGGCCCAAACCGAAAGGAAGCAGGGCGGAGCTCGGGGCTCTCCGCGCCCGCCGCGCCCTAGGCTCCCCGCGCCTTGCAGCCGGGTCGCTTGGGAGCCGCCCGCAGAGCCGCCGGGCCGCGGAGCCACCTACCTGGGGGAGAAGAGCCCGGAGCGAGCGGGCTGGCTAGTGCCTGGGCCACCCTGGCAGTTTGGGAAAGTCCGTCTGATTCTCCACGCATTCTTGAGGACTTGGTCACCCGCTCCCGCCCCCTCCCGGGAGCGGCATAGTTTTCCAAGTGCGTGTCCATCATTCATTCACAAAGACTGACACACAGGACGTGAGGCAGCGGCTGTCTGGGGGAGAAGAGCCCGGAGCGAGCGGGCTGGCTAGTGCCTGGGCCACCCTGGCAGTTTGGGAAAGTCCGTCTGATTCTCCACGCATTCTTGAGGACTTGGTCACCCGCTCCCGCCCCCTCCCGGGAGCGGCATAGTTTTCCAAGTGCGTGTCCATCATTCATTCACAAAGACTGACACACAGGACGTGAGGCAGCGGCTGGAGGGGCGTGCGTGCGAGCAAGGGGCTCCGAGCCAGTGTCCTCAGAGGGCTCTGGGAATGCTGGACTCCAGCCGCTTAGTGACTCAGGGATCGGGGCTGTATTGCTGGAGGAGCCTTCGATTTTCCCAGAGCCCACCTGCGTCATCGTTAAGAAATAAATTAAGAAGTGAGCTGCCCTTTGATAAGAATCTAGCTGCCACTGGTACGGATGGAGCCCAAGGCTGCCTCCTGGAGACCCCAAAACAAAGGCCCAACGACTTCTATAGTATTAGTAAAGTCAAGAACTGGGGCCCCAAACTGGAATCCAGTCCTGGGCTTCCTTGAACTTCCGGTTTCCCTACAGCGGTGGCTCTCTTCCTCTAATTATATCACCATTGGCCAAAGTTTTGTCTTTTCTTTTACAAATTTTCTACTAGAGGAAACTGACAACCCTCCTATTGCCGCTGTCTAAAACAGGATGCACAGCTCTGTGGTTTGAAATTTCTGGAGTATATCATTCACAGCCATGACAGAATCCGTTTCAGCCCCCTTTTCCATTTGGGAAGCCCAGACACTTAGGATACCCTAACATGACCCCTGCATAATTAATAGTTTGCCACTGGTGCATTGGTTATAAACGGAGAGTTGGTCCTAATTAACAAATCAACCAGTAGACAGAGGTGCACACCTAGACACACGTACAGATATCAGGAGCCAGCCATTGATAGCTATCTTTGATGAACTAAAACATAAATCTCTCTGAACAACTTCAGAGGAAGCTATTTTTAATCCTGTTTCCTGATTTCTAAGCATATGTTGAACTCCCACCACATGGTTATAACTGTAACCTCAGCTTCTGATAAGTTTTAACACACCTGCTTACCTCATCTAACTCCAGTTTTGTCCTCTTGAAGTATAGTAATTTACAGGTTTCCCACAGCCAGGGAGGGAAGGAGCCAGGAAGAGAAGATAAATCTGAAATCTCAGGCTCCTGGTTCAAACTTCAGGTTATGCTCATCTTCCAGCGACTCTGTATGTATGTAAAGTATTTGTACGGGGGGTAAGCTTGATAGACGAAGGATTGTTGTCATCCAGCTGTGTTTCCAAAAGTATGAGAAAACAGCGCTGGCCCCCAGATAACAAGAACAGGCCCATCAGATCCTGGGAAAAGCTGAGGGAAACAGCGCATGAATGAATTGTGCATTTGCCCATTCAAATGAGCAGCCAAGAAAGAGATCTTGAACCAATCCTGCCCTACCCACTGTGAATACATCAGCAAAAAGAACTGTGCCAATCAGGAGTTGCTTTGGGGAATTTTGTTTTATCGCTGTTAAGGAAATGCCGGCTTTTTTTTTAAAATCCAGGTGTGAGTATTCTATTTCAAATGCAGCTTTCTCAGAGCAAGTCCTATCTCTCTCCCTCAGTCCTTTTCTCAGCTTTCTGTCTAGGCTAGCCTAAACACTGCTAACCACCCCCATCCCTGCAAATTAGACACTCAAAGAGCCTGCCATGATAGATCCAAAAACATTGTCCACTCCAGCAGTGGGGGAAGTTTATTCCTTCGGTTCCTCAATGATGACAGCTCAACTTGTCAGTCATCCTATATAACCCAGTCCTGAAGCACAGAAGCTTGAAAGGTTTGACTGTGCAAATCAGGGAATGGGGTTTGGGAGACAGCCAGGGGCCACCACCAACTTCTAGGAAAGTTACCCTGCAGGAGGCCAGTTGTGAATATTGATGTTAGCAGAAGTTATACATCCAACCTCCCATCTGGATGAAACTTCTCTAAAGACAAGGAGCACTTAATATGGACAGTGTTATAGTATTTTTTATACATTTGGGATTTGAGTAACCCAATCAGGCCTGCAATGATCCCACTTGGTTAATCTGATAATTTCAATAAATGAAATCTTTATTCTCTGTAGGACACAAGCAGATTTTTTCTAAATGTTCCTATGGACTTGAGATGATATTTGTATCATGTGTGCTGTGCTTAGTCACTCAGTTGTGTCTGACTCTTTTCAACCTCATGGACTGTAGCCTGCTAGGCTCCTCTGTCCCTGGGGATTCTCCAGACAGGAAAACTGGAGTGGGTTGCCATGCCCTCCACTTTGTATTTTACTATATCCTAAAAAACAGTGCCTCGCATGGTGCCTGACACAGTGTAGACACTCAAAACATATTCACTGAACTGTGAACTATCAGGGGCTCCCTGGTGGCTCAGACGGTAAAGCATCTGCTCGCAATGTGGAAGACCTGGGTTCGATCCCTGGGTGGGGAGATCCCCTGGAGAAGGAAATGGCAACCCACTCCAGTACTCTTGCCTGGAATACTGTGAACTATCAGGCTTCCCAGGTGGCTCAGGTGGTAAAGAATTCGCCTGTCGATGCAGGAGCTGCAGGAGACATGGGTTCAATCCCTGGGTAGGGAAGATCTCCTGGGGGAGGAAACGGCAACTCACTCCAGTATTCTTGCCGAGATAATCCAATGGACAGAGGAGAAACATGGAGGGTTACATTCCATGGGGTTGCAAAGAGTCAGACACACACCCACAAAATCCTGAGCACACATATAAGTAAGTAAGTAGTGAACTATCACCTCCCTAGTCACTAGGGACTTTTACTTTGCCACCAAATCTTCTCCATACAAAGGCTGAGTGAGTTTGATACTTAGGGCTTGTGAAAATGAGCTAAACAAATGCAGACCTGCCTCTAGTCTGACCTTTGGCTTGGCTGGTCATAAGTTCTGTTCCCCAGCACTCCTGTCCACTCTGGTTCATTAGTGCCTCAGTTTTCCCATTAATAAAACAAGGTCAGCTGAGCTTTGCCTTCCAACCCCTTGGGCAGGTTGTTTCAAGACCCTATCTGCTTTGTAAGGCACTCAAGAGAAATCAACCAGGAATGACTTTGTTTTTGCTTGTAATGCAGCAGTCTGTTCTTCCTACAACTGAGAGAAAACAGAATTGTATCCTCAAACATTCCCAAGCCTTAGGGAATTATACCCAGCAAGCACTGAAATTCCTCAAACTAGAGACATCCTGTCAGAAGGGTTCAGAACAGACATCAGGCGTTGAGGGGCAGGGGTGTGGAGTCAGACATTAATGACACCAAGAAAACAGTCACTTTTTATACGAACTCCCTCAAAAACATGCAGTATGTAAAACACATAAAGTTTCTCTTTTATCCTCCTCCCTCCACTGTACTCCAGTATCAATAAAAAAGAAATATAAAAATACACCTAATTTTAGACAATCCTGGAAGATCCTGAAGACTGTCCCTCTCCAGAAGTGTAGTGGAATAAACTGTCTATTTCTCGCATCTTGACCAAAAGCTGAAGAATCTCAGAGTTGTAAGCTAAAATACACTTTATTAAAGGTAGATGCGAAAACATCCAGACCGCTAACGGCTAATCCAGAGCAAGTTTATGACTCACAGACGATTTACTGGTTTAAGTGTAAGGAAAAAAAAAAGTTTTCAATTAACAACCTTCCCGCTTTGCGTTTGTGGTTGTTTTTCTCTTGAATAAAAGGCAACAGTCACCCTGTCACACACAGAAACAGGCTTCTAAAGCTTAACTCTAAAGCAAGCAGTTTCTCTGTGTTAGGCTGAGTCACTGAAACGCACCCTGCAGGGAGAAAGATGCCTGGGGCTTCCATATCTACCGTTATCAAGCTGCCATAAAATGGAAAACTGGAGAAAATGAAAAGAACTCTCTTAATTAAACTCGGATGCCCAAAGGCCTCAGGGTCAGTTCAGGAACCCAAGCGGGGGACTCAAGCTGGGCTGTCGCTGACTGCAGGCTGGCTCTGTGACCTCACCGAAGCCACTTAACCTTTTTGTGTCACAACCTCATCCCTGTTTCAAGGAATAAAAATCACCCCTGGCTCTCCCCTGACCGTGTAATACAGACTCATTAACTATTGTTTAGAAGGTACAATAAACAATGAGCGATAAGTAAGGGGGGAAGCCAGGAGGAGAGGGCGGGCTGCGGAGATGGGAGATGGGAGGACCTGGGGCCTGTTTGCCCTGGGAAAGTTCTCCAGGATAAAATCAAGAGGATCCTGAGAAGTGCAAACCCTGGAATAAGACTCAGATTGAAATTCCAGCTTGAGCCACTCACCAGCTGAATTACTCCACAGAAGTCCTTGAAACAATCCCAAACCTAGTCCTTCCCTGCTGAAAGTGAGGTTGCTTGGAGGATTACGTGAGATAATACAGGAAAGAATTAGCACAGTGTCCAGGTCAGGAAAAAGAGCTCAAATAAAGTTTAATCACTGTTACTGCTTTCAAAAGCCAACAGAAAGTGGGATGGGCTTCCCAGATCAGCCAGTGGTAAGGAATCTGCCTGCTAATGCAGGAGATGTGTGTTCGATTCCTGGGTAGGGAAGATCCCCCTGGAGCAGTAGGAAATGGCAACCAGCTACAGTATTCTTGCCTGCGACCGCCCAGAGGAGCCTGCTGGGCTACAGTCGACCGGGTCTCAAAGAGTCAGACATAATGGAGCTTCTGAGCATATACACACGTAGATGGTAGGACGTAGGAGAAATCATAAAAAAATATCTTCGCCATGGCCACCCCCTTTGCAGAGTAAAGTGGACCCTCTATTTACCTGAACTGTCTTATGGACAGGTTAGGAGAACGATCCTATCTAATTTTTAGAAATCTCTCCAACCCACTCCCTCAGAACCTGCCCAGCTTGGACCTCGCTTTAGATATGCCGGTACTGCCTGGGTTGGGAGAGGAAACTGCAGACTTGTATTTAAAAGTCACGGCAAAGCTGTATGTCAGGTTCAGAAAGAAGATCATGTTTGCGGTGCCTCTTTGGAGACAAAACCTTAGGTCTTGGCTTTGTCACATGTTATAGTTAGACGGACTCTCTTAAAATTCAGCCCTGCTATCTCCAGAGGAAAAAATGACTCTGAGCGAATAAGTCATTCTGCCCAAGGCCAAACAGTTGAGAAAAGACTGTCATTTCACAGCTTGGGCATCTCCTTGGGTTTATAGATACCACACTGCAGGGCAAGTCACTCACTGTCATTGGGTTTGGTCTGTTCCCAGACACCCTTGAGAAACGAAGCAGGATACAGCATACATAGGAACAGAGAGATGCTCAGACTCGATTTCTGGAAATCTAACAGTCTCCTCTGCCCTGGATGTGTTGACTTCGGGCACGCTGCAGGGTAACCACACTAGCATTCCCTGCGGGAGACAGCTTGGCATGGGCTTAAGGAGAGAAAGGGTCTGGGCTGGCTCATCGCTGGCTCATCGCTGTCTGCCGTTTCTTTAGGCTGTAATTACGACCCATTCAGCTGCATCTGCAGCCCCAACAATGTGGGATGGATGGGCCTCATCCACAGACCAGGCTACATTTGAAAATCCACCAGTTCAGACAGCACGTACTTCTCTTGCAGCAGCTCAGACTTCGGCTCACACAGAAGGTGGTGAGGAGCTGCCAATCAAGGCTACAGGATCTGAGGTTCCCTCCACACCACAGTTCCTTTCCTGAGGTGAACTGAGCACCGTCTTGGAATTTTAGCCCTGTCTGGGTCTGGGTCATGCGGAATGCAATGTACCCTGGGGTTCGTGTAGTGTTAAGTGTGGATTCTAATGTAAACTGTCCTAAATTGGTCTCTGGAGGATGGAGAGGGACAATGGCATGTGCAAAAATGGTGGAAGAATCAGTGTTCTTTGATATCATGGCTGGAGCAGAGAACCAGGCTCCCGGCGGGGGCGGGGAGCTCAGAACCCCAGAAGAACGGGATCCTGAGCACCCCCAACCAGACTGCAGGTAGTTTCATCTGGTGGAAGGTTAAGGGGCCCCCATCTGATCTCACCCTGCTTTTCTCTTGGGTTACAAAGACAACACCAGGCTTCAGAACAGATGTTTTCTGCAGTTGTAGTCTGAACCTTAAATTAAGATACTTTTATTGTGGCATCGTTCCTTTACTTTTCCTCCTTTCATTAGGAAATGCCAAGTCAATTGCCCCAAAGGACTAACCTTTACCACCCTAGAGATAAAGGAGAGGTGGTAGGGTGGAGAATTTTTCATTCTGTTCCCGATGCTGCAAGTTAGGCAGAGGAAGCAGGTGGCAGTAGAAGAGGAGGGCACCTTTCTGACCACAGTGGGAGGATGGGCAAGGGGGAACACAGAAGGGCACCATCACAGCATTTCTATGTCCTTGTCTTGTATCTGGTACCTTGCCTGCATTGATTTCATTGACTTGTGTGGCCAATAATCAAAGAATAACAAAGAAATCAATGGTGGTCCAAGCTGGAAGAGGATTCAGAGCATAAAGGAGGAAGCTGCACGGAAGATGCAATGGATGGTCAAGAGGAAAATCTACACCAAACACAGAGGGCATTTCTCAGTCTCAGACATGGGCACTTTCGTTATACAAAGAATTTTCTACCCCACCCCCAAGAGGTGCCCTCTAGTGCCCAGAACACCCCAAGGGAATATTTCAATACGTACATCTGCCTCCTACATACACTCACTAAAGACAGTGATTAGTTGGTCATCACTGCCGTGCTCAGCTCAGGACAGTAGGAGCTCAATAAATGTCACCGATTATTTAATTAATGAACAAATTCGTAAATTTCAAATAATGATCTCTGAACTCAAATATCAGTCTTCTTTTTTCAGTCTAATGTGAGATTCAAAGGTATCCCAGTGATTAAGATAAGGAGGTAAACAGGTGACTCTTTAGCTGAAAAGGTCTTTATCAAGTTTAACTCTCCTGTTCTCATCACCTGCCTCTGATGCCCTTAAAGGAAAATATTGCTAAGGTCACCATATTCATTTTATTTTTCATATGAGTATTCATGGATATAGTTGTTCATGAAAAAATAAATGGCGTTTGGCTTAACCACAAAAACAAACCAGTCATTTTGTCATTGGTCTGAACTTATACACAGTGGACTGTTCACCTTGTCAGAAACAGTCTTCAGAAATTCCTAAACTTAAGTTGCATCTTTTATTTCACTGATTATCATGAAGGTAAGATTCAGAGTCCCTGTATCCATTACTCAGAGAAGAGAATGCGTGAGATGAATCCAATTTTCTCCATCTTTATGAGGAAGAAGAGCTAGACATCAGTCTTCTTTTTTCAGTCTAATGTGAGATTCAAAGGTATCCCAGTGATTAAGATAAGGAGGTAAACAGGTGACTCTTTAGCTGAAAAGGTCTTTATCAAGTTTAACTCTCCTGTTCTCATCACCTGCCTCTGATGCCCTTAAAGGAAAATATTGCTAAGGTCACCATATTCATTTTATTTTTCATATGAGTATTCATGGATATAGTTGTTCATGAAAAAATAAATGGCGTTTGGCTTAACCACAAAAACAAACCAGTCATTTTGTCATTGGTCTGAACTTATACACAGTGGACTGTTCACCTTGTCAGAAACAGTCTTCAGAAATTCCTAAACTTAAGTTGCATCTTTTATTTCACTGATTATCATGAAGGTAAGATTCAGAGTCCCTGTATCCATTACTCAGAGAAGAGAATGCGTGAGATGAATCCAATTTTCTCCATCTTTGTGAGGAAGAAGAGCTAGACACTTCATAGGGAGTCCAGTGTCTTCCCCTTCACCTTCATAAATTTACTATAATTTGTCAGGTCCCCAGAAACAATGCATTTTTAAAAAACTGTTTGACCATACTATAGGCACCCCCTCCGGTGAGATAGGGGATGTGTTGGGAGGAGATGAGGAAGGACAAGATAGGGAAAGTCAACTGAGCTGTTAACACAGAGCAGATGGCACAAAGACACAGAGAGAATGCCTGACCTCTCTGGCTGGCTGGACCACGGCAGAGGGCACCGCCTTGCACTAAATCAGTTCTGTGTCCTGATGGGTCATGACTATGCTGTCAAGCAAAAGCAGGCTGATTTTCAACCATAGAAATCAAGCAAAAAATGGGTTTGGTAGGGGTCCACCATTGCCTTTTAGCTGCCATGAGAATTAGGAACACACATCATTTTATATCACTTCCTCCAAGCTAATTACACAGAATTGGCCCCAGGAAAAAAATGAAGTGTGTTACACAGGGAACATCTTACTAATCAGGAAATATAACATTCTTTGAAGCTGTCACCTACAAATATCTCACTCAGGCATCTACTCCTCCTTCACTTCAGCACCCTCCACTTCACCACATCACTGGGTTATAATGAATTTATACGAGTCCTCCCTTAGCTGACGGACTTCCCGGTGGTTCGGATGGTAAAGCGTCTGCCTCCAATGCGGGAGACCCAGGTTTGATCCCTGGGTCGGGAAGATTCCCTGGAGAAGGAAATGGCAACCCACTCCAGTACTCTTGCCTAGAAAATCCCACGGACGGAGAAGGCTGGTGCAGGATACTGCCCATGGGGACACAATTGAGCAGCTTCACTTTCCCTTAGCTGATGCTGAACCTAGTAGCAGAGAAAGTTTTACACAAAGCACTAATTCAAGTCTCTTGCTGTTTAAAGTCTCTTTTTGCATGTGTACTGTTCCCCAGAACACGTGCACAGAATCTGAGTTTCATGAATACACAGGACCATATATCCATAAAAACAAATCCGGGGTATCCAGTGTCATTATTCACATTTACAATGTACTGAGCACCAAATATGCCACTGATAGAGTTGACAGTTGAAAAACCACCTCAAGAAGGGATATGTCAACTGTTCTCTGGGATGACAGCTCCCATTTAATTCCCTCCTCTTCAGGGCCAAAGAGACAAGCCTACTTCAACTTACAAAGAGCCAGCTGGGCTCACTCGGCACATTGCGTCACCCAGAGTGAAGGAGTCTGAAGGGAGCGGATGGTCCTGGTGATGACGCATGAGGTGGAAGAGACCCGGCTCGTCTCTCCGGATTGGCTCCTGTACAATGAAAACCTTTCTCCCTTGCCTTGATGAAGAGGGGAGAGGCTAAGCCGGTGTGTGTGACGCAAGAAGGCGCCATTTAATCAGTCAGGTCCGAGAAGTACTTTCAAGCGTTGGGGGCTCTGAGATGATAGGGAAGCTGGAGAAGGAAGAAAAGTAGAAACCGGAGAAATTATTCCTTAATGGAAGTATATTTCATCAGACTGATCAGAAACACGTGTTTTCCCCAGACGGGGAGACCATCTTGAAAGACTTCATTGCACAAAGGCTTTGGGTGGAAGCAAGCGCCACCAGGGACCCGCTGGGGAGGGGGAGGGAGCAGGGAGAAGGGAGGGAGCAGAGAGGAGGGCGTGCAGCTGGCTGGGGAGCTGGCAGGGGACGTGGGAGGAAAGCGCAACCGGCGGGCGGTTCTCTTGTGGCAGGTTCCCAGGAGAGGTCCCTTTCCAGGAATTAAAAATTCTAAATAATGTTCAGAATTTTGAAAAATCAAAAAGATTATGGACTATTCTTTCAGGGAATTCCGCAGCTTTGAAAGAGACCAGATGGCTGGCAACCACCAACCCAGACCCAGGAAAGACCTAGCATCCACATACACTCCTGTTTTAGTGAGCAAACATTTTCTCTCCAGAAGTGTATTTTTTTTTAATTGAATGTGATGGAGCTGAGGTGTAGAGGTAAGGGACAATTCCAAACAACCTACATGGCCTCGTGCCCCAAACACCAAAGCATAAAACATAAACCAGAAGCAATGCTATAACAAATTCAATAAAGACTTAAGAAAAAAACGTGGTCTTCATTTAAATATACATATCCCATACAAAGATCTGTAGTTTTTTTGCCAAATTAGCTATCAGGCTTTGGTTTTCTAACTATAAGGAATGCACTTAATCTCTAAAAGAACTGAGGCGGCATGGGGTAGAGTGGTTAAGGGCACAAGCTTGGCTTCAGGTGGACAAAAGTTTGCATCAGCCTGGCCTTTCTACAAGCCTCAGTCCCTTGGCCTTCGCCTCAGTCTCTTCACCTGTAAAACAGGTGATCACGGTGCCCACTGACAGAGTTAATCTGAGGACAGAATGAATTTGTGCCAAGTCATCTGCACTGTATCTACCACAGAATAAGCACCCAACATTTTGCTGCTATTATTCATTTAAAAAAATCAAGATGGTGACTTTGGATTTGGTGACCATAAAATTTTCATGGAAGTTAATCCAAGAGATGGGGACATAGTGGTCCCATCAAAGTCATGAAAAGTGAAAATGAAGTCGCTCAGTCACATCTGACTCTTTGCAACCCCATGGACTGTAGCCTACCAGGCTCTTTCATCTACAGGATTTTCCAGGCAAGAGTACTGGAGTGGGTTGGCATTTCCTTCTCCAGGAATTAAAGTCATGATACAGTATTAAAATATAATTTTAAGTCTGAGTATGTAAATCACACAGATCCAGACACCAACCCCTTTGGATGAAAGGGGGTAGATTCCCATTACATAGATGTGAAATATGGTTCTGGGAGTTCTAAATGTATGGTCACAGCTACTAGCCATGCAGAGAGGAATAAACACCTTCTAAAGTAAACTCCTTGGAATCCTGGGTTCTTCCTGCTCCAGGTTGTATGTTTCATACCCATTCAGTGATTTCATACAAACTGAGCAAAATAAGATCCCAAGCAAATGGCCTCACTATTTGGCTTTTGGGCTGGTCACCAAGTTAGCAGAATCTTACACACACGCTTCAGGTCATGCCCTGTGTCTTGCTGCTTGAGCTCTCTCCAGACTAGTGCCCAGTATACCACTGCATTCACTTCTCAGAAGTCTTTTCTTGTGTTATCCCATCTTCTTTCTGACAGCCAGAAGTTTCCTAACAACTTATACTGTAAACCTGGATTTCTAACTACCTCTGGCTATGCTGTGTTTGCATGCTCAGTTGCTCAGTCATGCCCAACTCTTTGCAACCCCAAGGACTGTAGCCCGCCAGGGTCCTCTGTCCATGGGATTTCCCATGGACAGTGGGATTTCCCAACGGAGTGGGTTGCAATTTCCTACTCCAAGGGTATCTTCCTAACTCAGGAATCAACCTTCATAGCCTGCATTGGCAGGCAAATTCTTTACCACTGAGCCATCAGGGAGGCCCAACTGCGCTGTAATCACGCATATTTAGTTACATAATTCTGGACCCGCGAAGCAGCACCCCCCTACCCCCACCCCAAGCTCCGACTTGCCTCCTGGAATTCAGATGAAATGTTCTATTTGCTGTGTCACCACTTGGCTGACCAGCTGAACCTAAGGAAAGACATTCCACCTTGCCCCTCACGCCACCAGTCAGCAGCACAGATTCTGCTATTTAGGGGCATCCGCTACATAATTTGTATTCTCGCACCGCCCGTGCCTGGCATCTGGCCGGCAAAGGCTGGCAGCACGGAACACACAGAGTCTCCTCGAGAGTTGCCTGCTCCATTTGGCAAGATGAACGCCGTATCATTGGGAAAGTGGACTTAATTGGATTTCTGAGAGTGTTAAGTCATCCCACCTCAGCTCCAAGTTGATTAAAGTGTAGCCCTGCCCTTTCCAACAACCAGAGCAAACAAACGAGAAGAAATACTTTAAAATGCACAAGGCTGGGTCCTCTTACTTACTCTCTGTTTTTTTTCTTAGTGACTTTGGGGAGGTTTGGGCATGGATCCTGCACACACAATACTGTTCTTGTTCTTCTTTTCTCTACAGGGCAGCCCTGAATGGCTCTGTCTAAAATTATAAGCAGGGCAGCCCTGGGCTCCAAGAGATCAGAGCCCTCATGCTGTGTCTGAACAAAGACCCTGCTTTTCCCCAACAATTAGGCCTGCAGAAAAGGACATCTATCTGCCTCTATTAAAACCACCACGTGCCTTCAAGTCAGCCCATTGTAAAGCTAATTAAATAACACGCCTCTCTCCCCATGCAGGTCTCCTGATTAGCTTTCCCCTGCCCGGAACGTCTGCAAAGTGCCTAGAGATAGACAGCTAAAGTTCCACTTCTCTGACTTTCCCCCAACACCGATTGCTGGCCTTCGAAAAAGCCACCTCGTCACTATTGTCGGGTTTGTTCAGGCGACATGCTCATCCAGAGCTCACATGTGACTTCTCCAACTTAAAGGAAGAGACGAATTTTATATTGCTTTAAAAATAAGGGACTTAACCGGTGATCCAGTAGTTAAGACTCCACACTTTCGCTTCTACTTCAGGGAGCATAGGTTCAAATCCCTGGTTGGAGAACTAAGATCTCAAGCGCCATGCAGCCAAAAAAAAAAAAAAGTAATTTGGGAAAGCAACATTTCTGTCACAATGCCTACTCTTTGGTGGAAATCCACCATTATCACATTCTGCAACTGCTACCCCAGCAGTGTAACGTTAACGTTCCTGAAGGACTTTTCATAGAAGTCGAGCAGACTGGATAAGACGCAGCCAGGACTGTACAAGGGGCCCGCCAGCTCAGACTTGCATGAAACAGAAGCACAGACTTCTCGGAAAGACACCGTAGAGGAATGTTGATGTATGACAGAGACCAACACAATACTGTAAAGCAATTATCCTTCAATTAAAAAAAAATTTTTAAGGACATTATAGAGTAAAACAGAGATATAAGAAAACATTTCAACCCATTTTTTTAAAAAACATGATGTAGAAATAACAAATTCCTTCCAAGACTCTTTCGTGCTAAGCAGATAAAATCGAAGCATTGCCTAAATGGTTCACATTAGCCCCTGCCCATTTTTCAACCCTGCTTCTCTTTCTTTCCCTGCTCTCTGACAGCCCTGGACTTGCCGGTATCCCTTGAATGTGCCCCAGTGCTTCACCGTTTTACATGCTTTTCAGACCTTTCTGGAAAGCCCTGCTCCACCCTTCACACTCACCCACCTGGAAACAGCAGCAAACATCACCAGCACCCCACCTCCACCCCCTGAAGGTTTCCTGGGCCTCTGGGATAAAATCAGGCACTTCCTCCTTTGCACCTCCTAACAAAGTGCCTTCAAGTCAGCATTACAGGCTTCTGATTGAGTGCTTGCTACCTGGTTTAAAATAACCTCAGCCCAAGGACTTTTCTGGTGGTCCAGTAGTTAAAAACCTTCCTGATAGTGTGGGTGACAAGGGTTCCAGCCTGAGCTGGGGAACTAGGATCCCACATACTGGGCAGCAACCAAGCCTGCATGCATGCCACAACGAGAAAGCCCATGTGTTGCAATGAAAGATGACCCAGCTAAGACCAGATTCAGCCGAGTAAACAAAACAAATAAATAAATATAATCTCCACCCTTCTGGGGCTGAGTCATATTCTATTCGAATTCTAAATTCCACAAAGCTTAAAACACAGTGACTTGGACCTAGTGATATAGTAAATGCTGCTTAATAAATGTTGAAAGAATAATTAAATAAATGAAGGAATGAATAAAACAGCCATTTGGTATTAAAAGTGATCTGAGATGGTAATGGTAAAATCAGGCTCATTTCCAGCTTCACCATAGACAGCCCTGCATGCTTGGAAAAGGGCATTATTATCTTATGACATGGTTCTCTCCGTTTGAAACTGTCTAGTCTAATATACACACATACACACTTTTCAGGGACAAAAATGTTTAATAATAAAATGAAAGGAGACCAGCTCTCTTCTTAGTATATTTAATAGTTATAGAGATTAACTTTTGAAATCAGCTCCAGTCTTTGAGGACTGTAGCTCATTTAATCATCAGACCATACCAACCTTTCCTTCTAAGTATTTTTAAGAAGATTCACCAATCTTCTCGAATTCCTATACAGATGAATGGATAACTAAATTATAAAGCAATCCCATATGCAATTTAAGTTTCCCATGAAATACTCATGGACCTCAAAATTAGCAGGGGAAAAAAAAAAAGCACTTGGCGGAACAGATTTTGAACTCTGCCAAATCCACAAACATTTAAAAACAGCCAAAGTCACTGAATGATTCCCATCCTTAAAACATAAAGCCTTATAGCAAAAGTCACTCCCTGACGGTTCTCTTATGAATTCACTTCCATGCACAGTGCCATCTGGGGTCAATTCTTCCCTTGTCATTTTACCATCACGATCTCAACTTCTAGAAAGTTGTGCTTTTCTAATATTTGAGGGTGCCTTCTATAGAGAGAGAGAGCGAGCAAGGGATAAAGACATAGAGTCCACAATCTTACAACAGTAAGTAATCACATCAACAAAGAGTATAGAACCTCCAACCTGAGACCCACGGAGAAAACACTGCCATTCCTTTCGTAGTCACTTTGTTCTGGCAAGCCTCCTACTTGCTAAACGGAATGCCCACTTTATAATGATCATAATGGATTGAAAGCTATAAAATTAGATTCTGGCTAGCAATAGCTCTTTATTACTCTCCTTTACCACAGTGTGACTTCATTCTCCGATCTTGCCTTAAGGAAGACTCATCCACAACCTCTAAGATATGGACAAAGTAGGATAAGAAACAAAGACAAATCAACCTGCATTTTCACTGTGATCTTTTTCCTCAAAGTATCATTTGGTATGACTACAAAGCAGCCAGTTACTGCTGAACTCACTGTTATTTTATCAAGGCCAGATTATATAAACTACATGTCAGGAATAAACAGTTAACCACAAAAATAAATAGAAAACGCGGTAGAAAGAGAAGAAATGAGGTAGAAGAGAAGAAATGAATGCCACATGTATGTTATGTGCATGTGCTGAGCAGCTCAGTCGTGTCCAACTCTTTGTGACCCCATGGACTATAGCCGACGAGGCTCTGCTGTCCATGGTATTTTCCAGGCAAGAAGACTGGAATTGGGTTGCATTTCCTCTTCCAGGAGATATTCCGAAGCCAGGGATGGAACCTATGTCTCTTGCATTGTCTGACAGATTCTTTACCACCAGTGTGAATGCTATAGCATCTATCAAGTAGAACTATCAGAGGAATATAATCAATACACTTGAATCAAAGAATAGGAACATAAAGATAAGAAATATGTATTGTGAATGAATACTCTCATGAAGACATTGGGTATAAGAATTAAGCACAGTGGAATAAACACAATATGATTAAAGTCTTAGCAAATAGCATACATTATGTGTGATACCAATAGCCCCTTTCTAAATCCAATTATGGTTTGGAGCAATATTAGAAAGCATAATATAGACAAAGCAAGACACACAAGAAACCTCTTATTAGGAGCAGGAAGAGCTTGGAATGGACTGTAGGGAGCTGTTGTGTGATGGTTCATGTCAATATATTTCACTTAACAGGTTACTTAAGCAGTGACTTCAGAGTAAGCTGACATATGATTCCGAGCAATTAGGAGACACCCCTTTCACACTACTCACAGAGTCTGGGTCATTTTAAGTCCTTTATGTGCCAGATCTCAGAACCAAAATTGAGTTGGCATGGCTTCTCTCCTCTGACAGAAACAACAGCAAAGTATTACCTTCTGTCGGACACAACTAAGTGACTAACTTTCACTTTCTTTCATTACCTTCTGTAGCCTGGAAGGTCACTTCCATCAGCACTTCCCAACACCTATGAGAGGTGTCCAGGAGGAGGGAGGCATTTAGGCTTTCAGCACAGGGCATCTGTCCAGGGTTTAGAGACTTTCCAAGATTGCATGACTCTGACCCAAGTCAGCGTGCAAAATACTGAAGGCGCAGTTGCACATTCACGCAACTCTTTTAGATGACTCCTGGGTCCCAGGTTACTCTCCTCTATCACCCGGAGACTTTCAAATGTGGTTTTCTCCTGCCAAGTCTTGGGTTATCATTTCTCAAATTTCTTTCTCAACCTTTTATCATTTGCACATCACAAAGCGAGTCATCACTTTCCCACCAAGAAAGTATGGGGTGAAGGAAGGAAGAAATAGGGCAGCAAAGAGAAGATGATTTAGGCATTAATTCCAACTCATGACAGTGAAAGTGATAGTCGCTCAGTCGTGTCCAACTTTTTGTGACCCATGGTCCTACCTATCTCTACTCAAAAGAGAACCAAGCAAAGCCGCCTTGGGAGAAGGGCCCCAAGTGATGCATCTGCCGGCGCTCAAGGATAAACCAGAGGAGTCAGGTCTGGATTAGGGATGAAGGGGAAGGGGACTAAGGTGTCCGTTCCCTTCCCATGGGGACGCAAGGGTGAGGGAGACTGAGATGAAGAGGAGGACTTCTGCTTGGACACCTCGCATCTCCTCGCAGCTGCTGCAGGAAAATGTGCGGATGGAGCAGCAATAAGAGCAGCTGGTCACAAAACTCATCTTCTGATACTTCTCCCCCCAGTTATGTATGTTCATTGAGATTTTATAATAACATGTTCCAGTAGAGACTTCGAGACAGGTAGAACACGGCATTACAAACATACAAAGAATACATTCTGGGAAATGTTCCATCATTGTAAAGTCACAGACCCCAAACTCTTCACCAAAGACAAGTGAGCACTGGAAAGAAGGACGAAGGAGAAGAGGGATAGGGAAGAGGACATGGCGGGTCATTTCAGGTCTTGTGTGTTGACACCTTCAATATTACAGGTGCTTTTACTTCTCTTGGGTTCACAATGGTTATTTCTTCAAGACACCCAAACTGAACATACTAATTTTATTAAAAGTCTTTCGTGTGGTCAACTCTGTAAGCTTGGGGTGTTTTCCAGACAACTGTTAGTGACTTTTCTTTTTTTGAAACTTATCAAATATAAAACCAAAAGGATGAAAAAAGAAATATGGATTTCTTGGCAAATACACTTGCACTAAGTTGAAATTTAAACAAGTAGTGTATAAAATCATGAAGACTTTTTCCTTAAAGAGTCTGCTGATTTTTTTTTTCCTTCTTGGAGTTAAAATACATTGAAGTAACTTCAAAATTAAATATTTGGTTTGTCTTGGTTTAATTGTAATAGAAAAGGTCAGGGGAAGGTATTATGTTACTAGAGATGTGAAAATTGATCATCATTTAACACAACTAGACTTTCAGATTTTGCATTCTTCACAAATTGCACACACAGTGGTTGCTTTCTGTTTTTATTCCTGGTTATTATTATTTCACATAGCTTGCCCCAAGTCCCAGCACAGTGTTTAATACTAAGCTACAGAATCAGGCTGACCTGAGCTGAAGTCTGTAACGTAGTAATGGTGTACCTCTTGGCAAGCTACTTCAACTACATAAAGCTCAGCTTTCTCGACTATAAAATGGAGCTAATAATAACTCAGGATATTCTGGTCAGATTTAAATAAGATAATATATGTAAAATATTCAACAGTATCAGGCTCAAAATAAATAATAA
>SJYC01111825.1:0-10703 GCA_006408675.1 Madoqua kirkii
TTTCAGGTTAAAAAAATCACATTCTAAAACAGACTTAGAACTCAGATATCTGCAATCCACTAAGTTCACTAGAAATCAAAAATACTCATTTATTGCAGTGAACAATGTTGAATGACCACTTAATACAAGTTATTATTTATGCCATAGATTAAGAAGAGAGTTCATAAACATAAGTGGCTTATGTATTTAAAAATATCTATTTATAAAAGGGCCAAGACAAAGAAAGAAAAGTCTCTTTAACAATTAGTGCTAGGACAATAAGATATACATATGCAAAAGAAAAAAATTTGATCCCTTATTCACACTACACGGAAAAATTAACTCAAAATGATCCTCAATCTGAACCTAAGAGCTACAGCTACAAGATTCTTACAAGAAAGCATAAATCTCCACAACATTGCATTAGGCAACGATTTCTTACATATGACACCAAAAGCACAAACAACAATGAAAAACAAAACAAACAAAAGAGATACATTGGGCTAATCATACTAAAAACTTTTATGCTGCATAATATAACATCAAGAACCTAAAACACAAATCTCACACGCACACATGGTACAGTAGTAAAGAATCTGCCTACCAATGCAGGAGACGCAAGAGATGGTGGGTTCCATCCCTGGATCTGGAAGATCCCCTGGAGAAGGAAATGGCAACCCACTCCAGTATTCTTGCCTGGAGAATTCCATGGACAGAGGAGCCTGGTGGGCTACAGTCCACGAGGTTGCAAAGAGTCAGACATGACTGAGGAACTGAACACACACACACATATGGAACTAAAATGGACAAAAGAACTAAATGGGTAAATATTCAAATAGATATTTCTGCAAAGAAGATACAGAGATGGTCAATAAGCATATGAACAAATGTTCCTAATCATTAATCATTTAAGGAAGCACAAATTAAAACCACAGTGAGACACTACTTCATAATCTCTATGAGATCTATCAAAAAGAAAGACACTAACAAATCTAGGTAAGGATGTGTAGTGTTTGGAACACTTGCTGGCAGAAATGTCAAATGGTGCAGCCAGTTTGGAAATCAGTCTGTCAGTTCCACAAACAGTTAAACATCAAGTTACCATATGACCAGCAATTCCACTTCTAGGCATAAACCCAAGAAAAATGAAAACATGTTCACACAAAAACGTACACATGAATGCTCATAGCAGGATTATTTCTAACAGATACAAAGTGCAAACAAATGTCTATCAAATGATGGACACAGAAGTTGGGATATATCCATATAATAGAATGGTATTCAGCAATTTAAAAAGGATGAGTTACCGATACATGCTACAACATGAATGAACCTTGAAAATAGTGAAAGAATCAGTCACAAAAGCCCCCATATTGTATGATTCTGTTTATAAGAGAAGTCTAGAAAGGGCAAATGTATAAAGACAAAATTAAGCTAGTGGCTCCTAGGGCATGGGGCTGGGTGTAGAGGTGAGGGAAGAAGACTAGGTTTGATTGTTAATGAGGATGACATTCCTTTTAGGAGGGACAAAAATGTTCTAGAATTAAATCATGGCAATGGTTGCACGACACTGTGAATATTTTTAAAACTCTTCAACTCGTACACTCTAAATGGGTGAATTACACCATATATGAATTATATCTCAATAAAGCTTATTTCAATTAAAAAAGAAAAAACACTGCTTTTCCAAGGGTGAAGCAAGACAAACAAAAGAGAAAAGAATTTTCAGTCTTCACGGTTGCCCAGAGGAGTCTGTGAAAATCATCCCGAGACCGTTTGCTTAACCAAAGTTCAGCGGAAAAACATCTAACATTTCTGTGACCTTCTTTTCTAAACTTTCTAAGTGGCTTAAAGAGAGGCTGCCCGGGAAACTCCGAATGGAACCTAAAAATATTATCTCCTGGCTTTATAAACACTGGCAACGCTAATGAAGTGAGGAGCCACAGACCCCAGGGATGGGACATCTCACTCAGGTTGGAAGCCCGGGTGGTGTGTAAACTCACCCTAAGACAGGCAGATTTGGGCCAGGGAGGTGAACATCAACACAGTGGAATGGAGGAAAGACGAACGAGGAACCGGGATACATAAAGCAGGGCAGGAGTGGCCACTGTTCTAAACATCAGTAAAACAACCTCTTTTCAAATCAAGCTCCCTGTCCTGTTCTGCTGACCAAGTTTGGACAAATGAATGAAACTCAAGACCAACTCCCCCTGCCCACCTTCCTTTCCACACAGTTTTGAAAGAGGACATGGGGAGCCCTGCTGGGTTTATCACTCCTTACTGGGTCTAAAGCAGAAATATTGTCTTTATCATCCCTACTCTCCAGGGCTCACCCAACTGTCCAGGCAGTCATGTCCTCCTTAGCTCTCCACCAAGGTTCTGTTGATGCTTCCTGAGAAAAAGGATGTCACTCTACTTTGTGGCCTCAATATGCTGTGCAGAATAAGAGCTCACTATGTACGTGATGGTGATGGACAGGGAGGCCTGGCGTGCTATGATTCATGGGGTCGCAAAAAGTTGGACATGACTGAGCAAATGAACTGAACTGAACTGATGTACATGCTGATAGATGAAGGACAGGTCAAAAGAGCTCTAACCAAGGTACAGCTTCCCAGGTGGCGCAGTGGTAAAGAATCTGTCTGCCCATGCAGAAGATGCGGGAAACACAGTTTCCATCCCTGGGCCGGGAAGATGCCCTGGAGGAAGAAATGGCAACCTACTCCAGCATTCTTGCCTGGGAAATCCCATGGACAGAGGAGCACGGTGGGCTACAGTCCAGGTGGTTGCAACAAGTAGGACATGGTTGAGCATGCACAACCAAGGTAAACTGAGACCCTAAACCAGTGCAATTTTTAGAGATGGGAATAGCAGACCACCTTGCCAGCCTCCTGAGAAGCCTGTATGCAGGTCAAGAAGCAACAGTTAGAAGCAGACATGGGAACAACAGACTGGTTGCAAATTAGGAAAGGAGTATGTAAAGGCTGTTTATTGTCACCCTGCTTATTTAACTTCTATGCAGAGTACATCATGCCAAATGTCAGGCTGGGTGAAGCACAAGCTGGAATCAAGATTGCCAGAAGAAATATCAGCAACCTCAGATATGCAGATGATATCACTCTAATGGCAGAAAGTGAAGAACTAAAGAACCTCTTGATGAAGGTAAAAGAGGAGAGTGAAAAAGCTAGCTTAAAACTCAACATTCAAAAAACGAAGATCATAGCATCCAGTCCCATCACGAAAAGGGAAGACAAGTTAGGGACTGCAATGTACTGATGATGGTTTCTACAATACAGGGACTCAACTCTGGGGCCTGAAGGCACTGACAGTAATCGTAAGAGAAGATGGGATAAATACAGGAGCTGTTTAGAAAATACAGTGGACAGACCTGTGACTAAGCTAAATCTGAGGGATAAACGGTCATCTCTCTAGAGGTTCCTCCTCTTCTGCCAGTACAGGATCCCCGGGGAGGGAGAAGGGGAGGAGAGAGAGGAAAAGGGGGTCAGGAGGAGGAGAGAGAGGAGCAGAAAGGGGATGAATTGACAAGGTGACTTGATTTCTTGGACTTCTCAGTTCTATAACGCAATGAATCCCCTGCTAAAATTAAGCCAGTTGAGCCAGGTTTCTGCCACTTGCAAACAAAAAGAGCCTTGACCAACACAGGGGTTAAGGCATAAAGCAGGGAGTGAATAAGAAACTTCCTGCTTTCCAGCCTGGGGACATTGGAGTAGAGGGTAAAGGCAGGTTTCCTACAGAGGCAGAGGAGCAAGTGAAGAGCTCAGGGCTACTGAGATGTCTCTGTGATATCCAGAAAAATATACAGAAGGGACTTCAACACGTTAACCATTAGTGATGAGACTAAACTGCTTCCCCCTGCAGCAGCACCATTCTTACTATTCTTTAATTTACACATTTTCTTTTTTTTTTTTTTTTGGAGTATAACCACTTTACAATATTGTATTGATTCCTGCTGTACAACAAAGAATCAGGATATAGATAGGTACATATATATATGTGTATGTATGTATCCCCTCCTTGTTGAACCTCCCATCCACCCTACTCCTCAATTGACACATTTTCTTTAAAGAGATGTATTATTTTTATAGTGATTATTACAAAGAAGTAAAAAAAGCCTCGTATATATGTACACATGGCAAAAGATCCGGCTTCTCAAAGCAACTAAAACAGCACAGATTTTCTCTTGCCTTTCCAGGAGGTCTTTCAATCTGTTACAGGGAGGAAAGAATGCTTAACTTTCCTCTGCCCATTCTGTCCAGGATTCTTGCCTGGAGAATCCCAGGGACAGAGGAGCCTGGTGGGCTGCCATCTATGGGATCGCACAGAGTCAGACACGACTGAAGCGACTTAGCAGCAGCAGCAGCAGCCCATTCTGTCATAGACACTAAGAAACTTGAGGAAGAAAGAGAGTAACTGATTGAAATGGGAGAACTTCAGAATCACATTTCAAACTTTGTATCCTTTCCTCCCAAATCTTAGGGAGTTCTCATGCCAGCATGCCTATTAATAGCAGTTAGTCACTCAGTTGTGTCCAACTCTTTGCAACCCCATGGACTGTAGCCCACCAGGCTCCTCAGTGCATGGAATTCTCCAGGCAAAAGCACTGGAGTGGGTTGCCATGCTAGCAAGTCTAGCCTGAGTCCAATTTCTGCTTCACCAGCTGAAACAGAAGCAAAAGATTGGTCTCGAAGTCAATAGATTTATTTTCCTATCCAACCTGCTCTTTCCCTTTGGACAGTGTCCTTAAACACTCCCTTGAAATTCTCTTAAAAGGCTGAAACTTTTTGTCTTCTGTGATAGAAGCAGAAGTATAATTAAAAAAAAAAAAAACAGAATCAAAAACAAAAATTACTTAGACTGACTTCTGAAATATCTTGAAGGTATTTGAAGGGAGAAGCAATTTGCAAAGTCCTTTAATAATGGATTTCAGAGTTAAATTTCACCATGGCTAATCTAAATCCCTCCTTTTCCCATTTTTGTCCTGTTTTTTTCTTGATCTTCAGTAGATCTAAAGAACAGCTGGTAACTCTTCAGTGATACTTTAAGAAGAGTTAAGGCTACTGCTGCTGCTGCTGCTGCTGCTGTTGCTAAGTCGCTTCAGTCGTGACTCTGTGCGACCCCATAGACGGTAGCCCACCAGGCTCCTCTGTCCCTGGGATTCTCCAGGCAAGAACACTGGAGTGGGTTGCCATGTCCTTCTCCAATGCATGAAAGTGACAGCAAGAGTTAAATAGAGTCCTTCTAGGCATTCTGCTACACTGGTATTTAATCTTAATTGATTTTACAGTTAGTTGCAACTTGTTGCTTACCTGAAGCCTGATGTCTATGGAGGGCAGTGAAGAGGCAATTTGGCAGGAAATGTTATTCAAGCAAGGGGAGATGAGCAGATATCCCATGGAGCACTTTATGCTCTAGCAACAGTAAGGTCAAATATGTCCTAACTGTGGAACCTGCTGCTGTCAGTGTTACAAGAAAGCTGCTTTCTTTGTGTCTTTTACAACTTAAAGTTTCTAAATCCTCCTTGATACAAAAATAGGTAGAGGGCAAAACAAGGTTCCTTCGATGCCATTAAAAACTTGTGAGATCAGGAAGGAATTTTGAAAGGGCAGATGGAAAAGTGATTAATTGTTACTAAAAAAACTAGACGGAATTTCCCTCCTCCAGAGCCCAGCAAGCAGGGCTGGGAGACGAGGTGGCTCTGGGGAAATGTGGATGGATGTCCGGAGGCTGGAGGCCTGGTCCCAGGGCCCCTCACCCTTGCCTTTCCCAGTCCTGCTTGGAGACATTTCAATCCCATTCTTCTCCCAGGCTCTCCTCAGCTCCTCAGCAGCAGGCCCACATCACATTGAGTTTAAAATAAAGAAATGCTTTTCCTAAAGAATCCGCACACAAATAATCTCATTACCCCAGTGCTGAGGTTTATACAGCAGACGTCTTCTGCCAGGAAAAAAAAAAAAATGCACTCTCCGCTCACTCACATGGAACAGCTGTGAGGAGAGAAATGGTATTTAATTCATTGTGAAATATTCAACAATGGCTCCGCTGCACTTTTAAAAGCCTTTTGATAGTAAAAACCCACAGAGAACAGCCCATCCTGTGTGCTGAAAAGCAGCCTCCCCACAATTAGTCCCTCTATTCAGTGGTCGGAGAGTCTGTGTAAACTTCAGCACGTGCTACCCACTCTGTGGAGAGCTTCAGGGGGATAAACCTTTCAGGAACTTCTCAGGGTGGAGAATCAGGTTCAGCGACTCGGGTTGGTGGAGAAGCAGGAAGGGGCACAGGGAGGGCCAAACTTTGGTGACAGATCCTAAGCGAATGCCAGAGAAAGACATTATCCTCCACAGCAGCTTTACGAATGGCCTTGCCCTTCCATGCCCTTGAGGAGCCACTGCTGGACCAAGAGAAATTAGAGAGAAGGGTCCAAAATATAGACCGCAGACATCCATTTCCTCTGGCAAGATTTTTAGGAGCTTCCAGTTTGCGAGGAAACTAGGAAAGCGTACATTATCTCACTCTACAGGGTGGACATCAGCCGCAAGCACTGAGGTGACAATGAAGAAATGTTTGGGAACTTGCCTGGTATCTAGTGGTTAAGAATTCACCTTCCATAATCCACCTGCCAATCCAGGAGTGAGTGTTCGCTCAGTCGTAGCCGACTCTTTTCAGACCCCATGGACTGCATCCCACCAGGCTCCTCTGTCCATGGGATTCTCCAGGCAAGAATACTGTGAGTGGGTTGCCATTTCCTTCTCCAGGGGATCTTCCCAACCCAGGGATCAAATCTGGGTCTCCCATATTGCAGGGAGATTCTTCACCATCGGAGCCAGAAGGGAAACCAATCCAGGGCACTCGGGTTTGATCCCTGGTCTGTCAAGATCCCACATGCTGTGGAGCAACTTTGCCCATGTGCCACAACTGCTGAAGCCTGAGCACCTAGAAGCTGTGCTCCACAACAAGAAAAGCCACCGCAGTGAGACATCTGCCCATCAATACTAGAGAGTAGTCTTCACTCGCTGCCACTAGAGAAAGCCCACACAGCAACGAAACCCAGCACAGACATAAATAAACATCTGTAATTTAAAAAAATATTGGGCAGCAAAGTTTGTATTATGGTTAAAAGCCTGGGCTTTGGAGCAAGATTTCAGTTTAACTGACCCCCTTCCCACCTCCCAGAAGCATAGTTAGACTTATTGAGGGAAGTGACTTGACCTCTCTGAGCCTCATTCATCTCATCTGTAAAATGGGAATAATATTGCCCTTCTAAGAAATATTGTAAGAGTGAAAAAGACCACACATGTGTGAGCCTAAGCAGACAAAAAGTATTTAATAAGTGGCGATTATTCTACCGCTTAGATTGGTCTAGAAAGAAGGCAGGTCTTTTCCTGGATGTCCTGTTGTTGTTCAGTCCCTCAGTTGTGTCTAGCTCTTTGAGAGCCCATGGACTGCAGCACACCAGGCTTCCCTGTCCTTCACCATCTCCCGGAGCCTGCTCAAACTCATGCCCATCGAGTCAGGGATGCCATCCAACCATCTCATCCTCTGTTGTCCCCTTCTCCTCCTGCCCCCAGTCCCTCCCAGCATCAGGGTTTTTTCAAATGAGTCAGCTCTTCACAACAGGTAGCCAAAGTATAGGAGCTTCGGCTTCAGCATCAGTCCCTTCAAAGAATACTCAGGACTTATTTTCTTTAGGATGGACTGGTTGGGTCTCCTTGCAGTCCAAGGGACTCTCAAGAGTCTTCTCCAACACCACAGTTCAAAAGCATCAATTCTACAGCGCTCAGCCTTCTTTATGTCCCAATTTTCACACGGACCATACACAACTACTGGAAAAACCTTAGCTTTGACTATACGGACCTTTGTAGGCAAAGTAATGTCTCTGCTTTTTAATATACTGTCTAGGTTTGTCATTGTTGGACTTCCTCCAATAAGATTATTTAAAATTGAAGCAGAATGAGACAGGAACTATTTTTACTCTTCATTCTAAAATTTTTAATTGATCAGCAGAAAAGCAACAAGGAAGAGAGATAAGCACAGATATCTCATTGAAAAATCCGAGGGATCTGGACCATGTTGAAAACAAAACAATACAAAAATATCACTAAATGTCAACTAAACTTTGCATCATGGTAGGTTGATTTTGCTGTTCAGGTACTTTAATTGTTCAAAACACATAATACTGATGAAATGTCTATTTCACAACAACTTTTCTATTATTTCCAGTTTTGTCTCAACAGATCAGGAACAGGATACAGGCAGTTCAGCCACTTTCTTTATAAAACCCAATGTTCAGTCTATCAGTGGGATGCAGGCTGTCTGTCGGTCCTGCTTGGTGAAAAATGTCCATCTGGGCTGGCCAACAAGGAAAGGCCGAGCTGTCTCAGCTGCTCCAAGTTGGTGACCACGGTGGGGCAATTTGAGACCCTGAAAGTGGTCTCCACTTGTTTAAGTTAGTTTGTGGCAGCGGATGTAATAGCCAATGGTTCCACCAGAAGGCAAAGAACAAATTAAGGTGAAGATGCCACAGGGCAGCCAGGATCGGAGGCAGTGGCTGAGGAGTGAAGGACCTCTATGTGCCATCCTAGTTTCTGTATCTGTTGTGGGACGAGGTGTTGGCTCAGGATTTCCACCCCCTTTCAGAGGCCCCGTTCCTCCAGCTCATTTTTCCCCACTGCATGAGACAGCGATGCTGAGAAAATCTCCCATGCACTGGCTAGTCCTTGAGAAACAGATCAGAGTTTGACGCCCCTACAGGTCATCCTAAGGGCTCTGACCCATCCCACCTGCAGCTCCCAGGAGAGACCACAGGTCCTACTTCATGGGTACTTAGAAAGATCACTCTAGGAGCATGCAGTAAAAGGGGAGTGTTTAAAAGGAAACAGGAGAGAAGTGGCTGGAATTCAGGCATAGCATCCATGCCCAATGTTTCCAAGACCATAGGACAGAAACCATTTCCAGATTTAAAGACAGTCTCTTGGGACTGACCAGAGTAGTGAGAAGGAGTTGATAGGAAGGAAGCTGTAACAGGGAATTCAAGTGAGTTCAACAAAGTGTGCTTGGCACACTCGCCAAGTACAAGGTAAGTGCTGCTAGGGCTACAAAGGTACCTTTTCCGTTGGCAATTTTTAACCTCCCCGGGGAGGGCAGATCACTTTTGAGAATCCAAGGAAAGCTACAGACCCTTAGAAACACCCTTGCACACAACTTCAGCAACTCCAGAGGAACCCCATGTTTCTGAGACATCTGCAGCAAGCACCCTTGCTCTATGAGACTCTGCAGGCTTAAGGCAGCATAAGCTGTTAGGATTGATTTTCTTAAAAACCATGTATGAAGCAGGTAAGAAATCACGCAACAACTGCAAAGGCAACTAGAACCCTGGTTCTGTAGATATTGAAAGTCACTGCCTCTGTTTCTCAAGGTTTAGTTTAGCAAGTCTGAAGAGGTACAGGAAAGGCCCGTAGGACAACCTCGGGCATTGGGAGTTTTGAATTTTGTTTTTTTAACATCACCTTCAAGGATGAACACAAATCCTAAAGATCTGCAAGAAAGTCCAAAAGAGTCAAACAGGTGGTGAATGACTCTGGGGCTGTTGGGGAACGCAATGGGGAAGGCACCCGCCACTCCTCATTCTCACAGTGATGGGGTGGAGGGAACCGTCAGCTCACTGGGCCACTGAAGGCGAGGCAGAGACCGAACCAGAGCGGATGGGCCTGTTACACGGGCAGCCTGAGAGAGAGCCAAAGGTTGCCCTCTACATCAGTGGGAAGGTAATTTCTTCAGAGTGCAATTAGGTCTCGTTTGACCTATGACCTCTGGCCCATGAGATATTTACGATCTCCAGACAGCCAGCCTAGGGGTAAGTGAGTGAAGATGGAAGCTGAAGGCATTTAATAGGAGGAGGAGGGAGGGGGGAAGAGAGGGAGGGAGAAAGGAAGGAAAACGGGAGGGAGGAAGGCCTTGGTCAGTCTGAAGTCGTCTATGAAATCATGAATTGACAGCCGTGCGCACCATGTCCGTCTTCAATACGGTTTTCTGTTCCCCACCATAATTCTGGGAGGTAGGCATTACTCTATCACATATGAGGACACTGAGGCTCTGAAGGAGTCAGTGATGTGGCCAGGGTCACACAGCTGGTAGGTGGCGAGGCTAGAACCTGGGCCCAGGCCAGTCTCAACTCCCTTGTTCGTTTTCCAACCGAATCAGTGCGCATGTGCACTCCACAGAGCGTTCGGCCCCTTAATCCCGCTATCTTCTCTCGACCCATCCAGAACTCCCTCCAGCCTCTTGCAAAACGGAATCTACGCCCACAGTCTCTTCAGTTCCAACGGTCTCTTTCTCAAGCCGGCTCGGGGCAGTCGTGCGTCCCCTGGCCGAGACCGTGCGCTCTGGGAGCCGCGTCTTGCAGCGGGTCCCGACGCCCTGCCTCCCTCCAGGCGGATTCTGCGTGCGCCCGCCTCGCTGGCAGCGCCGGGGTTAACCCACTGGCCTGCGGAGCAAAGATTTCTGTTTTATTTCAGCAGGGGAAGTGTGTGCCGGCCTGATTAGCCTGATGGTTTCCTCTTTTCCCATAACCTCCAGACCCCCACGGCCCAAGTGTTTACTCTCTGAAATAAAAAATCTGCTGGTGTTTTTCTTTTTGTGTGCTCGTGTATTTTGGGAGGATTGCAGAGGAGGAAGGCGGGGTGGGGGGTTGAGGGAGGCGGAGGCGGGGG
>SJYC01111826.1:0-33317 GCA_006408675.1 Madoqua kirkii
CCTCCCCTCATCCCTGCCCCCCAGCGCGCCTCTCCCAGCTGCAGCCTTGAGCTGAGACCCCTGGCCACAGCGCAGGAAAGAAACTTATTAATGAAGGAGCTGGGTCTCTTGCTTCAGCAGCTATAAACACAGCGAACATCTGGAGAGAGTAAGTCTCCAGGCGGCCAGACGCTGAGAACAACAGGCTGCCTCCGCGCATCCCTCCCCTGCCCAGCCCCCTCCCCGCGCCGGCCTGCAGCCCCCGCGCCCTCACCCACCAGCACTTCATTCACCCAGGGCGGCAGGGTGGGGAGAGGAGGGTTGACGCCAGGCGTCCTCCACGGGGTCCCCAGCCCCCGCTCCCCCCCACCGAGTTCCCGAAGAGGGGTCAGACAGCTTGAATCCAATAAGAACGCCGTGCCCCAGGGACCTTTTCCCAACTCGGACCAAATATTTGTGGTTTGAAAAAGTTAAGAGAACTTTTTTCTCCCCAGCCCCCTGGGACTCCCAGTGCAATGCTGTTACTTCCTAGGATTTTTGAAAAGAGGCCCTGGAGGACTGCCAAGAGTGCATGCATCCCCGTGGTAATTCACTAACCCCGGCCCAGGTTTCTCCCACTCGGTTCCCTTCCCTTCAGAGGAACTGCAGGAGTGTATTACATTTAGGAAGGTCTTTACAGTCCTTCCTGCCCTGTGCTGCTGGCCTCTCTAGCCCATAGCTTCTCTTTCTGGTCCTCACCAGGCTGCCTTCTCATTTCTCTGTAAACTGGGACACAAGGGAAGGAAAATTTGGCAAGTGTCAGAAAACTAGTCTGGGGCTGGATGAATGTGGGCAAGACTCAGGACTTAAGGGTCAGGCACCAGGTTTCTTTGGGTCACTTAAATTCACATTGAGATTGTGGTGTAAGGAAAAGGTAGTGTCTGTTGATCCCATACTATAACACCTCTTGAAGTAGAAATAAAGCATTTTATGTAATAGCACAAGACTGTTCAAATGAGTGTAATGACTGGACCTGTTAAAGGTTAGAGAACAAGATCCCAGGTGTATTCTTCCTCTTGCCACCAAGCCCCCTCACCCAGGGGTCCCAAACTCTGGGATCTAATGCTTGAAGATCTGAGGTGGAGCTGATGTAGTATTAATAGAAATAAAGTGTACACCAAAAAGTGTAATGTGCTTCAATCGTCCTGAAACCATCCCCCAACCCCCAGTCGAAGGAAAAATTGTCTTTATGAAACTGGTCCCTAGTGCCAAAAGGTTGGGGACGGCTGCCCTAACCCTTTGTTAGGACGAAATACCTTTCAGCTTATACTCAAAAACTTAAACTGAAGTGATGGTACTCTGAATAGGATACAGCACAAGCTGGAAGAGCTATCAAGGTGATGGGGTTGTGGGGTGAATAAGATGGATGGGACAATGTAACATTGGCAAATAGGAGCCAGAGAAATACCTTTCACTTACGGAGAAGAGGTTCAGGCATGGGTAAAAAGAAGATCATGAGATCGTCTCATGATCAGAAGAACAAAGTGATAGAGCCAGAGTGTAGGCTAGCTTTTGCATATGGATGCTTTTCCTAATTCGCTCCTAGCTGGAGGCAGACCCGCTGCTCTTTCCCCAAGCCTCTCCTAGCCATTTTTGGTCCTCTCAGAGATGAGATGCAGGTGGGGAGAGGGTTTCCTGCATCAAGCTCCTGGCAGTGCTATCCCCTGGAAGCAGTTTGTCCGGCAGCTTGGCCCCAACTGTAGCCCCTTCCGTGAAAGGCTAAAACCTGAGTCAGGCTTACAGCCTCTCTCTTCCAGTCACAACTACCAAGTCGGATTCTGAGGTCAAAATTTTCCCTGAGAGGAGTGGTCCATATTACTACATCCCAGACAAATGTATGCATGCACACCCACACACACAGGATCAGAACTGTTTTGAAGAACAAAGAACCTAGAACAGCTCCTTTCAAAAAAGAAAACATACCCTGAATGAGGAAAGAACAGATATGTGCAGCAGATAGAATTTAAAATGTCATTTTTTTTAAACCACAGGGCCATCTGAGATGATCAGCTGAAAGAACAAGACTGCTAGGAGAATAAACATTTCAGAGCAAGGTGAATCTCCATTTAACAAGTCTCTCTGGCCTTCCCACGATATTCTCAACACTTAAAAGCCAAGTCAGAGGCATCTGTTTTTCCTGCTGAAACTTCCCACCTGGCTGTCGATAGCCCTTTCCAAACACTGGCCCAGGTTTGATCTTTCCCAGCCGCCGGCCGTCTGGCTCGGGAGGGACCATGAACTCAGACTTTCAGTACAGTCTCCCACTTGAACTTCCAAAGTTTATTTGGGAAAGACACTCTTTTATTCAACCCTTTTGCCAGTAAATGTATTTTAGAAATTTTAAAGACTGTGGCAAGATTCAAAGTCACACACTTAATGGTTAACCTTTAGCTCATAAATGTGATATTTCGTCAGGGATCATTTCTTCACATCACATAAATGTAGTCTCATATACAAATTTGGATAAAAGTTGCTAAGAGACAAGACGTGAGTCTTCCCCTCTCTTCTCCGTTTGCAGGGCACGGCACTGGCCACCAAAAATGCTCATCCCATCACTGGGTCACTTTCTGACTCAACAATACTCACACTTTTCTGGATGCTTGAGCACTTCAGGACAAAGAGTTACAGTAGCAAACATTCATATCGTGCTTGCTTAGTGACGGCACCGCTTTACACTTGTCATATATTAACTTGGTGGTTCCCAAAGTGTAGTCTTCAGACTGGTAACAGCCGTAGCACCACCTGAGACTTTGAGAGAAATGCAAATTTTGAGCCCTACCCTAGACTCACTGAATCAGAAACCCTAGGGATAGAACCCCCACAACCTGCATTTTAACAAGCCATCCGGTGACTCTGAAACACTTTGAAAACACTGGTTTAGATGAGGAAGTGGAAACATAAAATAAGTTATCTAAGGCAACACAGTTAGGAAGGGCTGATGGGCAGATCCAAGCAATCCGGTTCTAGAGGTTGGAGTCTTCACCTCTCTCCTCAAGAATGAGAAATAAATAAGACTGGGTAGATGAGGTTTTTACTATGATCCAGGACCAAAAACATTGCAAATTGCATGATCAGAAAGAAAAACAAAAGCATTGTCTCTTATCAAATCAAAGACCACAGTAATGAGGCCATAGGTCCATTCCCATGAGGGTAAGTTGGGTTTACTGTGTTCTGAACCTGAAACTTCAGTACTTTGGCCACCTCATGCGAAGAGTTGACTCATTGGAAAAGACTCTGATGCTGGGAGGGATTGGGGGCAGGAGGAGAAGGGGACGACTGAGGATGAGATGGCTGGATGGCATCACGGACTCCATGGACATGAGTCTGAGTGAACTCCGGGAGATGGTGATAAACAGGGAGGCCTGGTGTGCTGCACTTCATGGGGTCACAAAGAGTTGGACACGACTGAGCGACTGGACTGAACTGAACTGAACTGAACTGAACCTATAGATGCTGTCCAACTCGAAACAACTATTTTGCAAAAGTGAACTTTGGTCAAAGAACACCTGTGTAAGTTTAGCTGATTCAAGACAGACCCATCCCTGAAATGCAAAATGCTTTGATAATATGTCACTCTGAAAGTGTGTCATAGTTTCTGATACATGTTATTATCATTCACGGTCATCAGAGCTATGAGGTTGAAGGCAAACATGGACGGCTATCAGCGGATGGGAGGGACGGCGGTCGTGTGGCCTGGGTGCTCAGTTGGGTCTCTGATGTCACTTTCCTGGTTCCCAGTGGGAAAACAGGCATTGCATGACTCTAGCTGGGTCTGGGCACCACTCTGAGCTCACTGTGTCTAAAAATAGTTCACCATTTCTACTCCATCCCTTCCGTGGGGCCATGGATGGAAGCTGGTCATGACAGTAAGAGGCAGTGAAGTGTTAGTGACTTCCAGCGATGGGGAACAAGGGACTGACATTTACAAAAATGCTTCTTGCTATGATGATTGAGAGAAAGGGCTGAGGTGGGGGGACAACATAGAAGAAGGGAACAGAGGGAAGGCAGAGCCAGTGGGCTCCACTCCAGTCAGACTATAAACAGCAACAGACATTTCAGCCCTGTCTGGTGTAAGGGGCTCCATTGATTCACCAGGCTCCCCGACAGAGGGATGAGGAGAGGCTAAGATAGAAAGAGCCCATTCATTCATGCAGAACCCCACTCTCTGTCCCCATTGGCTGTCGCTAATGGCTTCAGGCTGATGGGAAGGAGGGGGAAGAGGCAAGTGGGAGGAGGAGGTAGAAATGAAAGAAAATGATGACTACAAGATTGTCATGAAGAGATGTACAGCTGCACAGGCAATTGCATGCAAATGTGGCTTCCCTTTTTAGCTGGAGAGTTAATGTCCTCAGATTCATCTCTTTTTCTCTTTCATGCTATTTGCCCCTCCCCTTCTTTTCCCTTCCCATTCATCTTTCAGTCTCTTGTCCTAGAGTTCCTCTGTCTCTCTACTAACACCCACTTTTCTTTATTTCCACACACCTCTTCTTTCTTCCCTGTTCCCCAGCTATTCTGTCCAACTAATTCGTGACTAGTCTGGATTGCTGAGCATTCTGTTCCCATCACCTGATAACCTCTCCCCTGCTCACATTTTCTCTCAGCTTTATTCTCTCCACCTCCTCCCTCCCTCCACTTTTCTTCTCCCTCTGGGCCTCAGTCCTTTTGGGGGATAGAAACAACATTCAGAGGAAGGACCCTCCTCGGTCCTCGACAGCCCCTCCTGCCGGGCAGCCCAGGCACTGACAAATGCGTAGTCCCTTCTCAGAGCACAAATGTGAGATGGAAGCAGGGCTGGGGAGTGGCTAGGAGGACGGGAAGGAAACTGAAGTTATAAATAGGATAAAAGAAGATGAAAACAAATGGAGAGTATTTTTCTCTCTTTTTTTGTTAGTCAACACATCTCCAAGGAAATGCGCTCAGCTGGAGAAATCATTGATTGCTCCATGTCTTCATCTCCCTTCCCTGTAACCCCAAGATCTCCTTCCAAAGGACACCTATCACTGAGGAGGGCTGGACCACTGCCCAGAAATAATCACTGCAACCCCTTCCTTCTTCTGGACAGTGGTTTTGCAAGATATTTCCACTGGAAGAAGCCTAGGATACAGGGAACTATAGATATCACGTTCGCCACCAAAGCACCACTGCCTCATAGAAGCGGGTTAGAGTTTCTGAGCTGCAGCTAGAGACAATCCAGGTCATTTTAGGATTGGTTATCATATGCCCTTATCGTCCCATCCTACCCAAGAGCCATCAATCCAGGTGACTCCAGCTTCCTTCTTAAAGAGGTAGACTGTGGAAAATAGATTCTATTACAAGACTGTCAGGCCTAGCATTTTTAAAACAACTTCCCCTTAAGCAAGCTAAATGTCCATCAACAGAGGAATGGATTAAGAAGATGTGGCACATATATACAACGGAGTATCACTCAGCCATTTGTTGTTCAGTTTCTCAATCATGTCTGATTCTTTTTGTCTTTGTGACCCCTGGTCTGCAGCAGGCCAGGCTTTCCTGTCCTTCACTCTCTCCCAGAGTTTGTTCCAACTCATGTCCATTGAGTCAATGATGCCATTCAACCGTTTGACCCTCTGTCACTCTCTTCTCTTCCAGTCTTCAATCTTTCTTAGCATTGGGGTCTTTTCCAATGACCCTTAGCCATTAAAAAGAATGAATTAATGTCATTTGAACAACATGGGTGGACCTAGAGATTGTCATACTGAGTGAAGTCAGACAGAGAAGGAAAAGTATCATATGGCATCCCTTATATGTGGAATTTAAAAAGAAATTAAATAAATGAACTTACAAAAGAGACTCACAGACTTAGAGAAGGAATTTACAGTTGTCAGGGGGGAAAAATGGGGGTAAGGGATAAGTTAGGGGTTTAGGATGGACATGTACACACTGTTGTATTTAAAATGGATAGCCAACAAAGACCTACGGTAAGCACAGATAAGTCTGCTCAATAATATGTGGCAACCTGAATAGGAGGGAAGTCTGGGGGAGAATGGATACATGTATATGTATGGCTGAGTCCCTTCACTGTTCACCTGCAATATCAAAGCATTTTTTAATTGGCTAAACCCCAATACAAAATTAAAAGTTTAAAAAAATAAAGAAGCTTCCTCCTGAGGTTCTTAAAAATCTTCACAGACATTGTCTCATTGGCCCTGAAGTAAAAACTCTTACCTTTGAGAAACTTGACAAGGAGGAGATTGAAGAACCATCTTCACTTATTTATGTACTTCTTAGCTAAGAAAAAGATGGGCCATGTCTTTTTCTGATGAGAATGAGGTATTCTGATTTTAAGCTACAAATGAGTGTGAAAATGACCTCAGCTACTAAGAACATGTATTAAATAAATGTAATAAACTGTAAATTGGTAGCACGCAGAAGCACCATCCAGAGCTGAAAGTGTTAAGGCAAGGCAGCTTTAATCTCTGTTGCATAGGGAGATATGAGACTGCAAAGCCTAGTGAATAGGATTGAAGAATTATACAAATATAGACAAAACCATTTTGATCTTTTGCTTACACAAACAAAATCTTTTTTTTCTTTTTTTTTTGGTTTAGATGTTTAAAGGATCACTTTTTTTCATTTCTTAAAACTTTAAGTCCTTAAGTCTAACCTGTGAACGACTATAAAATCCTCTATGCCACCTCATGAAATGGGTGAATAGCCAAGACCTGTGTTTAACCTTGGGGGGATCTGAGATGCCAAGCAGAAAGTGATGCTATCCTGTCTGAGATCCGAGGTAATGCCAAAGAACACCCCCAAGATCAAGGGCTATTGAGTCAAGACAGGGAATACAAGGTCAACTTTATCCTGCCCAGGAGGAGAACCTGGCAACTGCAGACCAGCTCCCATCCTTCTCAGCCCCCATCAAGTGTTACCAGGTCTCACTCTGTGTCTGTCGGTGTATTTCAGGTGAAAGATACAATGTAGGCAACAAAAAAAACATTTACTTATTTCTCCACTTTTATAAAAATGACTTGCCATATAACAGTGTTCTCAGGTAAAGAGATGGAACAAAAAAAGTTGCATGTAAGTTAGTTTCCAGTGGCTTTTTAGCTATGCACTTCATCAGAACAGAGGATGAAGAATCTGCCTGCAATTTGGGAGAAACAGGAGACGTAGGTTCTATCCCTGGGTTAGGAAGATCCCGTGGAGGAGGAAGTCACAAAACCCACTCCAGTATTCTTGCCCGAAAAATCCCATGGACAGAGGCACCTGGTGGGCTATAGTCCAAAGGGTCTCAAAGAGTTGGACATGACCGAGCACTAAATACATACACGCAACATGTAAGAATCATGAAATTTCTTATGCTCAGAATTCATCCTAGGAGAAAACAAATGCGGTTTTTTGGTATCTGGATATATGATCATAACCTGCTCTGAAAATTTGAACTTACTGTCAGAATCAATCATTTCAGGATCCCTAAATTAAGGTTTTACATTTTGTATCAAAAATAAACAAACAAAAAAGTTAGCAGGTTAGCAAGGACCAATGGAATTTGTGAGAAGCACAGTGACTCCGGGCACAATAGAACTGGGGTGTGGACTTTGAACTTGTCTGCTCCTTGGGAGAGTGGATCCTGTTCACCAGAGGGCAGCACTGTGAGCAGCATGTCAGCACTGAAAGGAATTCTGAGGAGAGGAGCTCCTGTGAGGAAGAGTTGAGGAGAGAGGCAGCAGATGAGGAGAAAGAAGCCAAATGCGGAGCAGGCAGAACGGAAGAGGATGATGGAAAGAGAAGACAAATGAAAGAAACTACATCATGTAAGAAGACTGACTATAGAGAACAAATGTATGGACACCAAGGAGCGAAAGGAGGGTGGGATAAATTGGGTGACTGGGACACTGTTGATACTGTATATGAAATAGGTAGCGCAGGTGGTGAAAAATGCCTGCGAAGCGGGAGATCCTGGTTCCATTCCTGGGTTGGGAAGATCTGCTGGAGAAGGGAACCCACTCCAGTATTCTGGCTAGCGAATTCCATGGACTGTATAGAATTCCATGGAGTCATAAAGAGTCGGACACAACTGAACTTCACTTCATGAAATAAGTAACTAACGAGAACCTACTCTGTAACTCAGGGAATTCTACTCAGTGCTCTGTGGTAACCACATGGGAAGGAAATTCAAAAAAGAGGGGATATGTGTACATATATGGCTGATTGACTTCACTGTATGATACGGCTTCCCACGTGGCACTAGAGGTAAAGAATCCACCTGCTGATGTAGTTGGATTCCTGGGTTGGGAATATTCCCTGGAGGAGGGCATAGTCACCACTTGAGTATTCTTGCCTGAAGAATCCCAGGGACAGAGGAGCCTGGTGGGCTACAGTCCATAGGTCACAAAGAGTTGGACACAACTTAGCACGCGTGCACACACACACACACAGAAACTAACACAACACTAAAACAACCGTGCTCCAGTAAAAATCAAAACAACAACAAAGGCTGACTAGTCCACACACCCTCTGTCCATCTGGTTCACACTTCATAATTAAAAACCTTCTAGGTCCTTTGTTAACAGCCAGGTTTTAGGGGTTAAAACTCCAGACAGGCAAAGTGGAGAGAACTATATACAAAATGAAGACTTAAGTAAAGAAACCTCGAGTGGGCCCTTTCCTAGAGTTTAGTCTTTCTGTTACTGGAGAATAAAGTCACTCAAAGGACTGAAAAGTTCTGGGACTTCCCATAGAACAAGAACATCCAGCGCCCACACAGGCCAGGGCCGCTGTGATGGCAACCGATGCAAGATGCAGCCTGCATCCAGTTGCCGCGGGCCCTCCACTCCATCCTCAGTCTCAGCCTCCATTATGTTCCTACCTGAGCCATAGTGTTCAAGGCCGGTGGGCACTTCCTGAGTAGCTGTGTCTTCCCAGAACGGGTAACAAGCTCTTGGTGGGTGATAGACCGACTGGAAACCACAGGCCATTCGAGGATCTTCGTAAGAGTTGAGAGGTCCCTGCCTCTGTGGCCAGGAGACAAAAGGAAATACATTAAGTTCCCTAATGGAACAGTAACTATCATCCATAAGTAAGAATTATTCATAGATAACAAAAGACTATTTTTTAAACTAATTTTTATTGGAGTATAGTTGCTTTACAATGTTGTATTAGCTTCTACTGTACACCAAAATGGATCCGGCATATGTATACATATATTCCCTTCCCTTTTGGATTTCCTTTTCATTCAGGTCACCACAGAACATTGAGTAGAGTTCCCTGTGCAATACACTATGTAGAACCGAATATTGATCACTACCCTCCCCCATCCAAAAAAAAAAAAAGGAATGAGAAAGGTTTCTGACTTGGACTATATATACATTTATTTTCATGCATTTCCTCAACCATTTGAAGAATTTTTTAAATTTTCAAATAAAGATCCATGGTTAATCGCAAGGCAGAACCTTGGTCATCTTTATATAATCCTGGCTTTTGTCTTTTATTTTTTTAAATGTTACCTTAGTCTATAAAAACACCATGAAAGATATTCTTATAAGACATTGCAGTATCACAGAACCAATAGGTGACAAATGCCAAAGAAAAACACAAAAAATGTATTTACCTAATAAAATTGCTCTTTTTTAGTTAATCAATGTGCATAAGTTTTCTTGCTTTCTCTTTAAAGTATTTGTTTATTTGGCTGTGTCGGGTCTTAGCTGAGGCACGTGGGATTTTCCACTGCTGCGCACAGCCTTCCCTGGCTGCGGCACATGGACTCGTGTGGGATCTTGGTTCCCCGACCAGGGACTTGAACCTGCATCCCCTGCTTTAGAAGGCAGATCCTTAACCACTAGACCACCAGGGAAGTCCCGTGCCTAAGTTTTAATGATATCGATAGCCAGATTAGAATTTTCATTTTTCCCATTTGGGCATTTGTTCAATTCTCTTACTAGTTTTTGTAAAATCCATAAAATATACTCTCTACCCAGTACTCTCTAAGAAGGACAGAGTATGTGGGAGACCATGGTTTGCAGTGCTTACGGCCTCGTTCTTTGAAGCCAGAGGTTCAGTTCAGTTCAGTTCAGTCGCTCACTCGTGTCCGACTCTTTGCAAACCCATGAATCGCAGCACGCCAGGCCTCCCTGTTATCACCATCTCTTGGAGTTCACTCAGACTGATACATGGATTCAAATCCTGGCTCCATCACTTACTAACAGGGACCTAGGCCTGTTCTTTTATCTAAACTTCAGTTTACTCAACTAAAAGATGGGAAAAATAATACCTTCCTCACAAGATAGGAGGAGTGAATGAAATAATATGTGTAAGAAAACAATACTGGATAAAGTTTACTCCAGGGCGGTTCTTCTTCCAAGTGGGTTAAAGGTGCTGAGAATGGAATAAGACCCTGGGACTGAACGGGGTCACACCGACCTGCTCTATGAGTGGGTGCTAAGTCGCTTCAGTCATGTCCGACTCTTTGTGACTCTGTGGACTGTAGCCCACCAGGCTCCTCTGTCCATGGGGATTCTCCAGGCTAGAATACTGGATTTGTAGGCAGGTTCTTTACCACTAGCACCACCTGAGAAGCTCCAAGTTACTGTATATCAAAGGCTCCTGCCCTTGGCTTCTGTTACCAGGCAGCTCTTGTGAGAACCACGTGGATATAAACAGAGCAATGGAGTCTGGGACCAAGATTGAAGAAAAACATCAGCAAGAACACTCAATTGAGCTTCCAGTCAGCAAAAACCATTTTGCTGACATCGTATTTTAACACTGCAAGCTCTCACAGCAACTACAGTAAGGTTTTCTTTTGAACCCCAAGGAGAAGCAGGTCTTCAACAATTCTTTACAAGAGAGTCAACTTGATGCACGTTTTCTAAATGAACTGTGTGTTCTCGAAATCCATCCCCATTTTTTCATATTTCTCTAGAGTCTTTCTCAAAATTCAGTTTCAAGTAGCAGAGTTTTAGAAACAGGGTCTGGGTGGGGAAATTGTGTCACTAAGTGGTATAAAGGAGGACTCTAAGTGACCTGGCCCTGTCTTCCTTAGAAGCAGTGTGTGCATGGTTTGCCTAAACCAGAAAGTCCCTGAAGAAGGCAGTGGGTGGTACCAGTAGGATCTTTGTAGAGAGGCTGGGGAGTGTTTGGTCCAGGCCCTGCTACAGTGGTGGGAACAAGAGGAGAACTTGGACTCAAGTGTCAAAGTTGAGGTTTGCTCTGCTAAGGAAAGACCCCAGAAGGTGAGGCATGGTTTGCAAAGAGGCACTGAAGGAAAATGATGAGTGCCCGGTAGAGGGAAGATGGAGGGCAGGGGTAGGTGGCGAGTTATGGGTAAGCAAGACGATGTTGGGTTCTAGACCTGGGCCATCACCACATGGCTGTATGGGGAGTCAGCGTGCAGCCTTGACAATGACATCCAGCAGCTCCTTGAGTTTCGTGATTGGCTTTATTTTTAGCGGAGTGCCTCCTGCCCCCACACCAGGTTCCTTGTTGTCAGGGAGGGTTCATTTATTATTTTATACAGGAAAGTCTATTTTTAAGATATATTTCCTCCCTAACTGTCCTCAGTGGTGCCAGGGGACCCTATTTTTAAGAACGAGAAGGAGATAATGCATCAAACCTACCATGAACCACAAACATCTTTGCTCACAGAGACTCCTGGGAGCATCATGACACTTGTTACCTAGACACCTGCCTTTTTGTTTGATATTTCACAAACTGACTTAATACCTATTTCATAGAGTATGAGAATGACATTTTTACTCAAGAGAACCACAGAGCCAGTTCCAGTTCATTATGAAACCTTCTCAGTTGAGAAGAAAGAAGCAGGTTATCAACAGGTCAGAAATCTGGGCAGCAAAGCCTCACTTCCATGCTTGAAAAAGGGCACCACCCAAAACAAGTTCAAGTCCACATCTTCCTCCTGGCTACTGGTGAATGGAGGTGAGTTCAGGAGATGCCAGCCACTCTCTCGACCCTGTCATAGTTTAGAGAACCCATCTGATGGGTCCTCAGTCATTCATCCCACAAGTGATCACTGAAAGGAACTAATGTAGGTCCCACACTGCTCCATGCTGATCGGTGAGCTAAACATGGTGAAGAGATGGTCACATTCATCCTCATAGCTGTGCAAGATTCACGTTTTTATCTCCATTTCACAGAAGAAAAAAACTGAGGTTTTTCAGAGAGCAAGTAAACATTCCAGGCCACACAGCTAGTAAAATAATGGAGATAGAATTCCCTGGTGGTCCAGTGCTAAGACTCTGTGCCCCCTCTGCCTGGGGTCCAGATTCCATGCTGCAACAAAAATCGAAGATCCAATGTGTCGGAACTAAGACTCAGCACACCCAAATAAATAAATAAACAGACTTTTTTTTCTTTAAACAGAGAGTTCTAGCTGAGACCTACTTGATTTCAGGCTGTGCACCGTGACTCTTCTGTGGCCTGGATGGCTCGGGAAGGGAAGCCGCTGTCCCATGACAAAATACTAAACGGATTATGACAATGGATGGTCATGAAACAAATCTGTATCACACAACCAGCCTATGCCAAGTATTATATTAGATGCTAAGAATAAAGTATGAGCAAGACATGAACTTTACCCTCTGAAGTGCACAAACCAGTAAACAGGAAATTACAGTGAGGGGATGTGACAGAGTGAAGCACCGATGTGTATGGGCGAGGAGACTGGCAGCAGGTAAGACTTCCTGGAGGAAGCAGATTAAGGTAATAACTGAAAAGTCAAGTAAGATTGAGCCTAGAATATTTGGTGAAGGGTCTAGAGAACAAAAGACGACACTCCTACAAGTGCCAAGGAACACCTACACCTATGTAAGGAAGAATAAGAAAGACTCAATGGTGACAGAGAGAAAGACGTGGTAGGGAGAAGTATGAGGGGAAAGCATCCTCTTGGCAGTGATAACACATGCAATGGAGGGCAGTTAGTATCAGTGAAAGCTGGAGGGACAGAGCTGAGGGTCATGAAAACCAGACTAGAATCTGGCTGCAGGAGAAAGGAATTCGCGGTGGTGTTAAAGGGAGTGGCATGGTGAGTCCAGATGTTCTAGAAGGACGTGTTTGATAGGGCTAAGTAGGACGGAGTGAGCAGGAGCAGGCGAGGAGGCTGACAAGGCAGAGCTGTGCCCTTGCAGAGCCATACTCGGGCCTCGGTACAAAGGAAAAAAGCAGTATTACTGATCCTACCTGTATTTAAATTTTTTATTTCTTATAATAATTTTTGCATTGATTTTGATGGTCAGAAATATTGTATTCAGAGAATATTAATCAGAGAGAGCTATCTCAGAGGTCCACAGCTCAACATCAAGACCTGGCTCTACCCAATTGCCTGCTGATTCCACGGCTGAAAACCTCAGGCCAAACAAACAGTGAGATAGGAACACAGTCCCACCCATCAAAAAAAAAAAAGAAAGAAAGAAAGAAATATTACATTCAGATTTGTTTAGCTTGAGTACTGAGTCTGGGGGCAGCCCTTGGGCTTTGGCCCCATGTGAACTGAGTGGTAAGCCAGTTACACAGTCAAATGCTCTATCACTGATCTCCACCCCCACCAGTCCAGTTATGAAGAGTTGAACTGGGGTCATGAGTGTAGAGGTGAAGAGGAAACAAGAAATGTAAGATATGTTTTGAAGAAAGAGTCAACATGATTTTATGACTCAGAGGAGGTGAAGGAAAGCGGTGAGGGGCAATGATCCAAAAAAAAAAAAAATGCTTAGATTGCTTGCTTCTATAATAGGGAAAATGGTAAATAGGTAAGAGGTTGGAAGAAAATTTCACTCTTGGTTGCTCTTCATCTTGGTGCTCAGATGGAGAGAAGGCAGAGCACCTAGGGGAGGTTCCTTTGGTGGCTGCGTGATGGAAGACAGGAAAGGACAGAGGTGGAACTATAGACATCAAGGATCTAGTTAAAGTGTAGAGTCAGGGAAAATGGAAGTTAACATAAAAAGAGAGAGGGTCAGAAACGGCTCTGCCACACCATCCAGCAGTTCTATTTCTATGTACTTACCCAAAGAAAACAAAACACTCATCTGAAAAGATATGTACATCCCGATGTTTACTACCACATTATTTACAATAACCAAGATATGAAAGCAACTTAACTGCACACTGATGGATGGATGGATAAGAATTATACACACAACACACATATACATACACTGGAATACTATCCAGTTATAGAAAAAGAATAGAATCTTGCCATTTGCAACAACAGGAATGGACCCAAAGGATATTTGCCGATTGCAATAAATCAGACAGAGAAATACAAATACTGTGTGATTCTACTTATATGTGGGATCTAAAAAAAGAAATGACACACAGCAAATAAGCAGTAACAGAACAGAAAGAGACTCACAGATGCAGAAAACAAACTGGTGGTCACCAGAAGGGCACGAGAGGTGAGTGAGATAAGTGAAGGGGACTCAGAGCAATTATCAGATAACAAGTCAGGAGAATGTAAAGTGCAGCCAAGGGAATACAGTCCACAACACTGTAATATCTTTATATGGGGATGGTTATTAGACTTACTGTGGTGACCTTTTCATGTGTAATGTATAAAAATATCAAATCACGATATTTACTTGAAATTAGCATCATATTGTAATTCAATTATACTTCAATTTGGAAAAAAATGGGTCTATAGCGTTGCCAGCCATTGGGAGCAGAAATGAACGGGAAATAACAAAGAAGGGTCAGTTGAAGACACAGGAGGAAAAACACCAAAGTGTTCAGTGAAAAGGGCAAAGCTTCAGAAAGCAGACACTAAGAAGAGGGTGGTATCCAGGCGGCCTTAACTGGCCATGTGCTCCTGCCCTGCTCTGTAGCAATCTGTGATGAGCACTCTCCCCCAACCCCAGTAATCCTTGTGGAAGCTTCAGAGGACATGAGCCTGCAACCTAAGTGCTTCACTTTTCTGATCCTGGAAAGAAATAGCATGAAGCTCTGAAGTCTGGAATCTACTAGGATGACGGACACACACTTGTTCCTGTTCCAAGATAAACCACCCCTGACGCCACCACCATAGTGATCACCGCCCCCTGCTGAGGTCAGGGCTTCATCTACTGTATGACATCACTCTCACCCACTACGCTTCTATCAGGGACCTGGCTCTCCTCTCCACTCACCCAGTTCCCTCCCTACGGCTGCTCTTCACCCACCTCCCACCCTGCCAAACCTCACAGCATTGCTTCTGCTCTGAGTCTTCCTCCCCTTGGCCCCCAAAGATCCCTACAATTAGGAAAGAGGGAAAAGGGAAGTAGATTTTCAACACTAAATCAAAAACAGATGGAGGCTGCGTGTCTATAGGAGTTCGTTTCTATCTTGAGCCAAGCAGCCTTAATTGTCCAAGTGTTTGCTCCTCAAACCCTTCCTGATCTTTCTTGTGTGTGTGTGTGTGTGTGTATGTGTGTGTGTGTGTTACAAAAAATTCTGTCAGAGTAAATCTGTCTTTTCTCTAACCAACTACACAATCCTGCGGTTTATTTAGCCTTAATACCGTACCATAAGCATGCTGCTAAGTCGCTTCAGTCGTGTCCGACTCTGTGCGACCCCATAGACGGCAGCCCCACCAAGCTCCTCTGTCTCTGGGATTCTCTAGGCAAGAATACTGGAGTGGGTTGCCATTTCCTTCTCCAACCATAAGCATACAAGACACATAAATACTTCTAGATGCTGCAACTTAAAAGAAAATGTGTTTTCCCAGAGGTAAAGCTGACTTAACACTGAATGGATGGGTAAGGGAGTCTACAATCCACAGGAGTAAATCTGTATCATTCTAGGCCTGGCATTGATGTTCATACGCTCTAGAAAGAAGATGAGAGACTGGAAATCAGGAAGTCTGGGTTTGAGTCCTGCTCTGGGCTTCCCTGGTGGCTCACCTGGTAAAGAATCTGCCTGCAATGCAGGAGACCTGGGTTCAATTCCTGAGTGGGAAGATCCCCTGGAGAAGGGAACGGCTATCCACTCCAGTATTCTGGCCTGGAGAATTCCATGGACTGTATAATCCACAGGGTTGTAAAAAGTTGGACACTACTGAGCGACTTTCATTTTTACTTTCTGGTCCATATAATCAAAGCTATGATTTTTCCAGGAATTATGTATGGATATGAGAGTTGGACCATAAAGAAGGCTCAGTGCTAAAGAACTGATGCTTTTAAACTGTGATGCTGGAGAAGACTCTTGAGAGTCCCTCGGACTGCAAGGAGATCAAACCAGTCAATCCTAAAGGGAATCAATCCTGAATACTCATTGGAAGGACAGAAGCCAAAGCTGAAGCTTCAGTACCTTGGCCACCTGATGTGAAGAGTTGACTCAGTGGAAAAGACACCGATCCTGGGAAAGATTGAAGGCAGGAGGAGAGGCGGAGAACAGAGGATGAGATGGTTGGATGGCATCACCATGAGTCTGAGCAAACTCTGGGAGATGGTGAAGGACAAGAAGCCTGGAGTGCTGCACCCATGGGGTTACAAAGAGTTGGACACAGCTTAGTGACTGAACAATGACTGCCCCTAAGGAGCTGGTTAGTCTCTAGCCTGTTTCTTAACCTTCTTAAGCCTCTGTTTCCTGAGGACACTGGCCCCAATGATCGCCAAGTTCCTTTGCAAATACAAGTCTCATTTTTGCTAATCCGTCCACATTCTTTCTCCTGACCTTGTGACGGACAACCTTCATTTGATAAATAACGACGCCAGGGTGGGAAAACCTAGAGCACCAGAATTCGTTATCATTTAGATTCATGCCAGGCCACGTCCCCTTCAAATGCATTAACACCTTCAAATTGTTCGTCTTCATTCTTCCCTGGAATATGCTCACACACCATTTTGCCCCCACATTCCCTGTTTTTTCAGTAGGGAAAAATGAGGTTAAGAAGTACCTAGCTGCTGAGCTGTCCAGGGGCTCTCACATACTAGGTGCAAATTTGTGCAGTAAGTGGGGAATTTCTCATCCTAAACCCTTTCACTTTGTTACAGGCAGATGCCCCCTGAAGTCAGCCTGACCAGCTCCACAGACATCTCATTGCATCTGAGACTCCTCATCTTCAGAGGATGTCAGACGAGCCAGCGCTTCTTTTTACTCACAGAGGTGCTTTCAGCCACCCTGGGGAGGGGTTTGGGGCAAACTGTATATCTGGCCCTCAGAACATTGGGGCTCCTCTGCTTCAGGGGGACACATGAGACCTGCTCCCTGGAGAGGGAAGGAGGCAACATGGAAACGCCCCCCTATCTTCAGCTCTCCCACCAGAGGGGAGGGGGCCAGGGTGGTGTAGCCACAGGAGAGGCAGGAACAGACAAAATAGGAAACTCTCAAAGGGCAATTTAATTTTAGATTCAAGGCCAGGAAATTGTTTTGAAAACAATAAGAGCGATGGGCTTGGGTCTTGGCAAAAGGGCAGGTCGGACCACTGCAGATTCCTGAGAGAGAAACGAATCTGAAGCACAGAAAGAGTGGAGATGAGACTGTCAGAATCCGTTCTCCATGAGAATCTGTGCTCAGCCTCCAAACGGGCCACCTGGACCACAGCTGAAGCCATCCTGAGATGCCCCCCGCCCTGGGGCTGCAGATCACGTCAGGGGAGGGGGACAGTGACCAAGTCTGAGACCACAGTCCCCTCCACTCAAAAGACACTCTTGCTGAGAGGTAGCGGGTGAGATCCTGTTATCCATCAACTTCTACTCATTACCGGGGAGCCTATAGACTCCCAGTGACTCCATGGGGTGCCAGCTTCAGGCATCCAGCCCAGAGCTTGGAGGTGAAGGGTGGGCCTAACTCAGAGCCTTCTCAGAGAGGGGGCGAACCTCTCATGGAGAAAAACCTGGACAGGAATTTCAATTTGCTCAGAGGTCTACAAAATGGAGTTCTGTTTTTTGTTTTGTTTTTTTGTTTTTCCCCTAAACCAAGGAGCGTAAATTCACCATGAATAAAACATACGGATACATCAGTTCAGTTCTCGCTCAGTCAAATCTAACCCCATGGACTGCAGCATACCAGGCCTCCCTGTCCATCACCAATTCCCAGAGCTTACTCAAACTCATGTCTATGAAGTTGGTGATGCCATCCAACCATCTCATCCTCTGTTGTCCCCTTCTCCTTCAATCATACGGACGCATGAGTTGGCATAAATTCTTATCCATCCCCACATTTCTTAAAAATGGTCAAAATGAGGACTTCCCAGGAATTCCCTGGTGGCCCACTGGTTAAGGTTCTACTTCCACTCAGGGAGCCTGAGCTTAATTTCTGGTCGGGGAACTAAGATCCTGAGTGCCGCGTAAGCAAGCAAGGCCAAAAATAAATTAAATTTTTTAAATTTTATTTTTAAAAAGATGGGGACTTCCCCGGTGGTCCAGTGGTTAAGACTTCACCTTTCAATGCAGGGGTGCAAGTTTGACCCCTGGTCAGGAAGCTAAGATCCCACATGCCTCATGGCCCAAAACCCAAAACATAAAGCAAAAGCAATATTGTAACAAATTCAATAGAGACTTTTTAAATGCTTCACATTAAAAAAAAAAAATCTTTAAAAAATATGATCAAGATGCACTTAATGATAAGGAGTGTCCCAAGCCAGGAGCCGGAAGATCCACACTTCATCCTTTACAAGCCTGTAAACTCGGACAACTTCATTTACTCTCTTAGGACCTGAATTTCCTGATGCTGGGAGATGGTCCCAAGGTTATGGTCTGGCTCTGAAATTCTCTAGCTTGTGCTGACTGAACCCCATATCTTAGAAAATCCCCACTTTCTAAGATACTGGAAAAATCTTTTTTCCTTCACTTTTTCTGACGATCATAAGAGTTATGGTTATAGATTATTTCTTAAACATCATGTTCCAGCTACCTCCCCGGAGGTAAAGCCAACACCACCCCAAGCAACGAGGAGAAAAAAAAAATGCTTTTCTGATTTCCATTTACATTCTAAATTTCTTTTTCTGTCTTCTCATTTACCTAATCCAGGAGAAGGAAATGGCAACCCACTCCATATTCTTGCCTGGAGAATCCTGTGGACAGAGGAGCCTGGTGGGCTGCTGTCCATGGGGTCGCACAGAGTTGGACACGACTGAAGTGACTTAGCAGCAGCAGCGGCGGCATTTCTCTAATCAGGGATTCCTTATCCATTGCTCTCCAGGATCCCCAGAAAGAAGGGAAATGTGTGTATGCTAAGCTTCATAGAAATAAGAATCAGCCCTTCCCAGCTTCCCAGAACTGCAGGAACAACACAGACGTCCCAGTGAACACATCCTAAGGCATGTGGGGTGGAGGGGAGGTGAAGAGTGTGAACAGCAAAGGCTAAGAAGAGAATTGCTTCCCAAGGAAGCCCAATTAAACTGCAATTACTCGAGATAAGAGAACCAAGTCTGTTTACACAATGGGGCTGTAAACCACCAGCCCTTTACAAGAGAACTTTGATCTGGGGGCAGGGGAGCTATTTCTGGTCCAGGGTAGAGAGGAAGCTGGGAGGTTTCTCAATTAAGAGAAATAAGAATGGTTCCACTCAACCCAAAGCCCCATCTTGTTCTGGCCGCACCCTTGTAAGGACAAAATCTGTGGAATCACCTACACCTCCCTGTGTCCATCTCACACAATCGAAAAGTCCAGAGAAAAACAGAGAAGAGATGGTAAGCACAGGGAAAGGGAATTAACTGAGGTCATATTTCTGGCTGGTGTCACAGCAACTTGACTTGGTAAGTATACCCTGTGCCTGTTTTACAGATGAGAATACTGAGGTTCAGAGGAAGTCATGTGCCCAAGGTCACATGGCTGAGGAGTAATAAATAGACCAGAATTTAATTCAGGTGTTTTGACTCCAAAGCCTAAGTGCTTTCCATGTTATTGGATTGGCCAAAAAGTTCCTTTGGGTTTGTTCATAAACTGTTATGGAAAAACCCAAAGGAACTTTTTGGTCAACCCAATGTGTGGCCAGGCTGTGTTCCACAGCTGTCTGGCCCAAGCCAGGAGGCTCAGGGCCTTCCATGTGGTCTGACACTCTGAAGAGTCACCCTTGCCTGGCCTATTACTATAGAGTAAGTCCCCTATATAGGAACCTCAAGCTGTGAACTTTCAAAGACACAAACGTGCATTCCATCATCATCAGGCATGAGTGACATCACAGCTTGCTCCCCCGACCCCGTCTCCTATTGCAATCTCCCCCCTCCTCTCCATCCTCCAGGTAGTGAGTCTTCCTGCCTGTTCACTTGAAGCGAGCCCTTAGATGCCAGCTGTTGTATGGTACTGCTGTACTTTCCAGGGTACTGCACTGTAAGATCAAAAATGTTGTCTTTTGTGTGTTTGTGTTTTATGTATTAATTGTATGACAAGTATTATAAACTTATCACAACAGAGTATCACAGAGTGGCTGTCTTATTTGGGTACCTGGGCTAAGTTTGTGGGACTTACACATAAATTGGACTTACAAACGCGCTCTCAGAATGGAACTCATTCATATGTAGGGGACTTACTGCATTCCGAAAGGCCTGAGCTCCGAGAGGAGGTATGTGGGCAGTTGTCTATTTCTTCCCTCTGAACAGTTCAAGGTGCTTCCTAACCTCGAGTGACCCAAAGAGCTCCTCCACGCACTGGTGAAGGAACCAAGGACAGGGACATGCTTAGTCCAAACCAGGGGCAGCCTGCCCCGCCCATTCCTGCCCTGCCTCCCACCCTGAAAGCTCAGCAGTGTGAAGGGGAGGATGACGCAGGCGAGGACCAGGGGTGCGAGGGACTTCCAGGCGCAAGGCAGCAAGCTCTCCAACCAGCATAACAGGAAGGAGTGCTTCCTCCCGCTGGATGAAAGGGTCCCTGACACACAGCCCATATAAGTACCTGCAAACGTCACCCCCTCCCACACAATGGCCAGACAACTTCCAGAAGTGTCGTTTCCCTGCCTCCCCCGCTGTGACATCACTTCTTTCACGAAGGTCTTCCAGGAGGCTGACCTTCCAAAGGGGAGAACTCCTGTTCTGCCTTGCACAAAGGGGCCTCGAGGCAGATAATGTGTGTTCTGCATACAATGGCCCTTACCCAGGGGATGGGGTGAATTTTGCAACTGTTGCTGTGATCATTTTAAGCCTTTCCTGGTACAGCAAATAATCAAATCATACTAATGCCAGCTCCAATTCTCAGTCAAGGACTCTGAGACTGAGTGGTCTTTAAGGGTCTAGAAAATATTTATGTCTTGGTTTAGAAGATTGTTTCTTGGACAACTAAAGCAGTCTGTTTAGCAGAAACCCTCGTTTCTGCTGAATATAGTCTCACTTTTTTTTTTCTTTTTTAAGATTTCCCTTTCAAACACAAGGAGTTACATTAAGTACCAGGCTTCCCAGGTGGTTCAGTGGTAAAGAATTGGGATTCTGCTAATGCAGGAGATGCGGGTTCAATCCCTGGGTCAAAAAGATACCCTGGAGAAGGAAATGGCAATCCACTCCAGTATTCTTGCTTGGAGAATCCCAAGGACAGAGGAGCCTGGAAGCTACAGTCCCTGGTCAGAAACAACTTAGCAACTAAACAACAACACACAGTACTACCCCTCCTTCAAACCCGATCTTGTGTCCATTCTAGAGCATACCTTCTCAACCTTGGCGCTACTGACAGTTGAGGCTAGACAATTCTTTGTTATGCGGAATTTTACTGTGTAGTGTAGAATGCTTAGTTGCAACCCAGACCTCTCTCTTCTGGATGCCAGCAACATCCCCACTCCCCAAATTCTGATCATCAAAAATATCACCAATAAAATCACCCCTAGATTTAGAAAATCCACTGGTTTTCCTTTTACCCTCAAACTTTCCATTCCAGGATAGCGTCTCTTCTTGGTGGCCCAGGCTAACTAATGCAGAGATCGGGCGCAAGGCAGGAGGACTTGGTTGATTGGATTAAGTACAACTGATTGAGCTCCAGATGACAAGACTCCAACAGAACTGAAAAGACTTAGGTGCCTGGGATGTTCATGTTCTCGTCTGGGAAAGTTCATGAAGCTAGGCTCACTCCTCCAGGGGATCTCAGATTGAGATTGAAAGTATGAGGTTTGCTAGTTTTCTGCTAATGCCTGGAGCTTATATTCTGTAGGTGATTTACAAATTCTTTCACTGTCTTATAGCCAGCCCGAAGTTGAAGGTTATCTGTCAGAACTAGTTCACTGAACTTGAGCTTGGATCCATCAACTTTATTTTTCTAGTTTTTTAAATGAAGAAGAAATAGACGAAGAAGGCAGAGGACTTCCTGGTTGCTCAGTGGTTCTGAGAAATTTGCCCAACTAGCTCCAGTGGTGGAGAAACTGAGCCCCAGAAAGTTGTGAGCGCAAGTACTGTAACAATAACATAGCAATTCGCTTACGTAACTTTCTACTTTTACCCAAGCAACTCTGAAATATCGTATTGAAAAGGATCCCAAGGGTTGATAATGTTTTTCAGATATGGCTATTGGGGGTGGGGATAAATGAGTTCTTTGTTTTGAAACCAGTGGAAACAATTCAAAATGCATTAAAAATACCAAGTGTATTCAGTTGAGGGTGGGGTCTTTAGTTGAAAATACACACTTTGAGTTGTTTTTAGGTTTTTTTTTCAATCTCATACAATTTCCAGATGCCCTGTCTAGGATAACTTAATGTTATACCTGCAACTTATGTACTGGTACTGTGATTTGTTTCAGTATCTAAAATATAATAAACACAAATTTGCATGGCATTGCTAAACAAGTTATTAATCTTATTTAATTGGATTACAATATTGGCAAAGAAAATTAACATAAGCTGCTTTTAAATCCACTTTTCCAAGTCAATGACCCAGTGTGCCCTGGAATCACAGTATCCTTATTTAACAAATCTTCACACTATCATCTTTAAGAAAGATTTAGTGTCATTTGTGCTGACCTTAGATGATAACTTCTTTGTGAGAAGCAGAAGCAGTCTTCTCCCTGGCCAAGTCTCCAGCCATATGGACCTTAACAAGTCCCTTGGCAATTTCTACTAAGCAGAATGGAGTGATTTTTGGTCTGAACTTGTGTGTGTGTGTTTTAAATATATTTCTGATGTAAATTGTACTCTAAACATTTCCCTGATTCTAATTTTTAAAATATAATGAATGGTGTTTATATGGAAACAGAAGCCACCTAAAACAGAAGAATATGTGTCACAGAACAGTCAGGGAAGAAAGATGTATTCATCGTTCCTTGAATGTGGAATAGCTTTTTAAGTAATTATTTTCCTAATATTACAGATTAAAACACATCAAATCTTTTGACAATTATAGTGAAAGGTCATGGAAAACTGAAGGGTTTTCAGTTAAAACCAAGGTTATAAACTCTGTAGAGGAGGCAGAAAAGCACTCTGGTCAACTGGTGTCTATTTAGACCCACAAATGTATTTGGAAGGATTAACGCTAAACTTATCTGTCCATTTTCAGAGTAAGTAATAAATGATGGCCACCCCTGTAAAAATACACACAGAATTTAGAATCAACAGTTAATGATTCATCAGCTGCTATTAAAAGTTCACTTAACAGTGGAATTGATGAATGATGGCATTTTGGGATGTCTCACACATCAAATTTATAAGGAATTTAGCTAAATATTTCTACAGATCAGCATGTAACTTGGGTAAAAGCCTTCTTCCCTAAGAACAAAAAACTTTATTTAAAAAGGAATTTTAAAATTCCTCTTACCCCTCTTTTTCTAGGACTCAGGAACTTTCCCTATCAACTTGTCACACTTTATTTCCAGTTTCAAATTCTATGATTAGAAAAAACTTGTATGTTTTAGCTTTTATGTAAGAGGACCAAAACAAGCTAAATTATGCTAAGAATAGGTCTATGGTACCTCAATGTGCCAAAAATCTTCAGCAAACCATTATTCAAGTTTGAGTCGTATTCTCTGCAACACAAGCATGCTAAAAAATCTTCCTTAGCAAATCCATCAGTCTTGGATGTTTCTCTTTATATGGTGATGAAAAGACAGATAATCTGGCAATGTAGTCCCTCCAAAAGATGTAAAGCTGATTCCAGCTTGGAGTTGGGTTCTGGCTGCTTCTAAGAGAGATCAGAGAGCAGGAGAGCCAGGGAGGGGAGGGTGGGGCCTGGGAAGGGCCGGGAGGAGTCCTACTTACCAGCACTGCAGGTCGAGCCGCTGAATAGGTGGCAGGGCCACTCATGCAGAATCCACAAAGTAGCTCATCACGCTGTCAGCACCTGCGTGGGAAAAAGCACTCACTGAGCTTCTGGGCAAAGAACGTGTATGGATGAGAAACCAAAGAAGGCCTCGGATCAGATCTCCTTAGAAGCATCGAGGTCACTTGTCTGTGTTACGGAGAAAGAAATGAAAATGTAGAAAAACAAAGAGGGGATTTCCCTGGTGGTCCAGTGGCTAAGAATCTTCCTTCCAAAGAAGGGGAAGCTGGTTCGATCCCTGGTTGGGAAACGAAGATCCCACATGCTTTGGGGCAGCTAAGCCAAGGCACCCCAGCTCACTGAGCCCGAGAGCTGCAACTAAGACAGGAGGAAGCCAAGTAAATAAGTAAATATTTCAAAAGATAATTATAGAAAACCAAAGCGACCAACAGGGAGGAAGGCTGTCTCCTGACTGCAAGATAGCCTGAATGGTCGTGTCTGCTGCACTCAAAGACCACATAAAGACCCTTTAGAGGGTTTCTGGGCAGGAATAGGTGTTTTAAAGTCACATTCCCATCCCTGCATCTCACTCCCTCCACCGCTGACCTCAGCCTGGCCCTCCACGTGCAGTGTGGCATTTATCAACTGGTGAGAGAGCAAATAGAGAAAGGGAAGGAGAGCGGAGGGGTGGAAAACCTTTACTGAGAAGACATGAGGACCAGAACCCTGAGCCAGGTAAACAGACAGAAGCCCCAAAGGGGAATGCATGTTACCCATTGTCACAAAAGAGAAGGGCTATTATTAAATAACTCTTGAGAGCCATTATTTCCATTCAAAGTCTCAATGACCAGCACACTTGAGGAGTGTTCTGGCTAAAGGGATTTTGTAGCTAGCTGTCAGTCATCAGGAAAATCACTTATATAGCAAACATTTCTGTTGATCCAAACACTCTCTGAAGTACACTAGTCCATACCCTTTCATGAGTTCAACATTACACATTTTTTAAAATGTCTTTCCTGAATGATTTAGAAGATTAAATTCCTCGGTGTGTCATTCAGAGGCCAATTCCTATTGTTAGGGAGTGACATTTTGAGTTTCAACTTAGCTCCTTTCCACTTTATATTTGTCCGTCCTTTCCCTTCATTCTTGAGGACAATTAAAGCCACTGACCTCCTTTCAAGAAATATCAAGAATAATGTAGGTCTCATGCTCAATTTGCAACTCTGTTCACCATACAGCTTGACAGCCAACGAGCATATGCATCTTCTTTCATATGAAGTGTATTTAAATAACATTGATAAAGTTCTCCATTACAAAATTGTACTGACCAAGGCCTACCATCGCACAGCAACTACTTTCACATAGTTGAGAAACAAGTTAAAAATCTTCTGAAGACATAACTTCTCCCAAAACTGTGCTCATTGTGTTTAACTAAAACATCACCTTTAAATGACATCTTTTCTCCCAAAAAGTAGGATGCAATCTAAATAATATTAATTTTTAAAATGTACAATAGCTAAGGGTAACCATGTTCATCAAGCTTCCCTGGTGGCTCAGTGGTAAAGAACACGCCTGTCGGTGCAGGAGGCACGGGTTCGACCCCTGGAGAAGGCAATGGCAACCCACTCCAGTATTCTTGCCAGGGAAATTCCATGAACAGAGGAGCCTAGTGGGCTGCAATCCATGGGATCGCATAGAATCAGGCACGACGTAGCAACTAAACAACAATTATGTTCATCAAGTTGTTGTTTTCTAGTTTTTTCAGGGACTTGATTGCAAAAAAAAGTGGCTCCCAGGAGGATCTCCCAGGTGGTAGAGCTGAAGAGTTGGAAAAGATCGGAGTATTCTAGTCCAAGGACACTGTTCCCACCTGGAGCTGGAGCGGTGGTCCCCTATTCAGTGTTTGCTTCTAAAAACAGTGCTGCTGCTGCTGCTAAGTCACTTCAGTCGTGTCCGACTCTGTGCGACCCCATGGACGGCGGCAGCCCACCAGGCTCCTCCATCCCTGGGATTCTCCAGGCAAGAACACTGGAGTGGGTTGCCATTTCCTTCTCCAGTGCATGAAAGTGAAAAGGGAAAGTGAAGTTGCTCAGTCGAATCCAATTCTTAGCGACGCCATGGACTGTAGCCTACCAGGCTCCTCCATCCATTGGAGTTTCCAGGCAAGAGTACTAGGGTGGGGTGCCATTGCCTTCTCCATCTAAAAACAGTGAGCAGCTACCAAATGTCAGATTCTGCACTAGGGAAGGGGGCCTGGTCAGCGTGGACACAGCCCATATGGTATACAGAAGCGCTCCTGCTTTTTGCCTCAAAATCAAATTCCTAATAAGTCATCAACCACCCTCACTTCAAAGTTTTATATCTACTCATAGATATAAAAGTTTAAAAGTTTTAAACTTTCATAGATTTAAAAGTTGACAACACAGATTATGTCATACTGATAATGGCTTAACCAAGATCTGATTCCTTAGGGCAAAGTTGCCCCATCCCTCCAGGGCCACGCAGGGTAACCTAAACCTTAGAATGTCCAGACTTGGAGAGTACTGCTTTATGTAAGCCATCTAGCCCTCAATTTCCTCCAGAAAGCCCCCGGGGTCCCCTGAGTCATCACAGACCTCAATTATTTATTCAACAGGCACATCAAGGCTTCCTCTGCCAGGAACTTGTTAATCATTCAGTAAATAGCAACTTGGTGCCTTCCGTGTGCTCAAGACACACAGGTAAACAAAGACCCCTCCTTCATGGACCTTACGTTCTATCTGACTCTGGGTAAAGCTGAGAAGAATGGATCTCCATCTGCAGGCAGTGAAGACAGACAGACTCACGGAGAACTGGAATACAAGATGACAAGGAGTTTACCTACAATACCGAAAACAGTTCTGCCAAAGCCTGGGGAATAGGAAGCCACGGAAGACTGCTCAGCGCCCTTGATCTTATGGATGGTCCCTAGACTCAACAAACAGGCGAAGTCTTTGCCCTTCTGAATTCTTGCTAGACTTAGACATTTGTAAAAGAAATGCTTTTGAAATCAGTCGCCTTGTCCTGAAGCCTAGCTCAAAGGCATCAAAAGCAACACTCTTCTTCCTACCAACCTTCCACGTAGCTGGGAAAAAGGTTTAATGGAAATGTGTTTTCTCTTTCCGATGGAGAGAGAGAGAGTGAGTAACGCTGTGGCCCCACACAGGCTCCAGCCTGAGCTGGGCTGAATTCATGACGCTTCACTCTCTGTGACTGGCACTCCCTTGGGTAGAAGCCCTTTGCCCACAGAGGAAGCTGGAAAGAGGGAGTTGCCAAGGCTCTGGAGGGCTCTCATCTCAGGAAATAACTCTGGGACAGAAATGGATGACCGCTTCATTATTTTTTGGAGAAAGAAAAAAAGAACCCTCCCTGTTTCCACTTGTAGATGGTGACAGAGACCAGCTGCTGTAGACGTAAATCCTTTCAGAAAAAGCACAAGGACTGTTTGGGTTTTAAAAAAAAATGACATGTTGGCCAAGGAGAATTCCCTCCTACATGACAGCTATTTGGATATCGGCTGGACCGTTTTTTGTCTTGGCGTTATAAACGTTTCTGCCTAAACACAAAACAACTGTGTGAATCCAGCTTTACTCCCCAGCCTAGAGGCATCCATGGGCTTGTCTGAATGCAGAAATGGTTTGAATTCTTGGTTACAGAGGGCAGAGAAGAGCTGAGCTCACTTCCTTGCATGGGAGCCACAGTGCCCAAGCAGCCAAGCAAAAGTGTCTGCAGCGACTTTGTGCTCAGGAGGCAGTGGGCTCCCAGCTTTGGCCACCCCAGCCTAGAGGTCCTCTGCAGCCCCATTGCTCACCACCCTCCCACGCTAGCCCATCACCAGCCCACCAGCCGCCTCGCCTGTCCATCCTCACCGCCCTAGGCTTTCAGGATGAAAATGGGCATACCATGCAGAGGGGGGGAAAATGAGCAGTTTGGTTTATGTGGGCATCTTGCCTCCAATAAAATGGTTTGGGACTCTGGGAGCCCTTGCTTCTTCCTAAAGCATGTGATGGCCTCTGGAGTCCCACTCTCTGGACACAGGCTGGGATCTACAGGCTGACACTTGCTTCTATTTGGGTCTCTCCCGGTACAGGTTGAGTGACACACAGAAGGAAGGGAGGTGAAAGACTCAGAGGGGTGTTCCAGGCCCAGGCGGCAGAAGAGCAGGGAACCCCAGGGAGACCAGGCTCAGTGGAGGCTGAAACCAGTTCACCTCAACTCTGTCCCCTGCCCTGGTCCACTTCTAGGTGATAACTGTGATGTCACTCATGAGATTTCATTAAGATTATTATTTTGTTGTTGCTGTTGTCTTTGCGACCCGATGGACCACAGCACACCAGGCTCTCCTGTCCTCCACTATCTCCTATCCATGGACTGTAGCACACCAGGCTACCTTGTTCATCACTATCCCCCAGAGGTTGCTCAGATTCATCTCCATTGAGTCAGTGATGCTATCTATCTCATCCTGTGCTGCCTCATTCTCCTCCTGACCTCAGTCTTTCCTAGCATCAGGATCTTTTCCAATGAGTCAGCTCTTCACATCAGGTGGCCAAAATATTGGAGCTTCAGCTTCAGCATCAGTCCTTCCAATGAATATTTAGGGTTGATAGCCTTTAGGATTGACTGGTTTGATCTCCTTGCAGTCCAAGGGAGCCTCAAGAGTCTTTCCAGTACCACAATTTGAAAGCATCAGTTCTTCAGCCTCAGCCTTCTTTATGGTCCAACTCTCACATCCATACATGATTACTGGAAAAATCATGGCTTTGACTATATGGACCTCTGTCGGCAAAGTGATATTTCTGTTTTTAAATATACTTTTTAAAAGACAAAATTATAGTGCTACCAACAAACTCACTGTGATTGAAATTTGACCTTGCCCTCTGGGCTTTGTGTTAGTATTCTAGGTCAAGAATTATGGCTATAACATACCCAGGGTAAGAAGACTACACATGGTAAATATAGAAGTATAAGAAAGCTGTCACAGAAAATACAGATAATGCAGGTTTTTCCTTTTTTTTCCTTTTGCAAGTTATGCATAATTTAAATAGATTTGCGATAAATGTTTCTCTTAATATCAACAATTTAGAGTTCCTATAAATTTATATTCCAAGCATTCCCTGGAACGCAGGAGAAAAAGAATTTGGCTTCCAATAGGATTAGTCATTCAAAAGATACTTTCCCTAAAGAACAGCACCTTTGCCAAACTAAGGGCTTCCCAGGTGGCTCAGTCAGTAAAGAATTCTCCTGAAGTGCAAGAGACCCAGGAGATGTGGGTTCGATCCCTGGGTCGGGAAGATCTTCTGGAGAAGGAAATGGCAACCCACTACAGTATTCTTGCCTGGGAAATCCCATAGACAGAGGAGACTGGAGCGGTAAATCCACGGGGTTGCAAAGAGTTGCACATGACTGAGAAAATGAGCATGCACACACATGCCAAACTAGAGACAACACTCTCACCCACGTCATCGAAGCAACATCTTTCATTAACAATAGAAAGAGTTTGAATGTCTTCTTTCTGAATATTAATCTATTGTTTAAAGACTCAGACCGAGCGTTACCTCTTCTAGTGAGCGTTCTCTAAATCTTGTCAATTAGATGGACGTTCTCGATCTTCAGGTTTGGGATTCACTTTCACAATGTACCTAACAAAGTTCAGAGGACTTCTTGCATCATAAGTTTCTGATCCTGCATCATAAGTTGCTACAGGGTAAGGACTGTGTCTTTTTAGCTGGCACGTTGTATTAACAGATGTGCGATATGCTTGCCGACTAAATGAAGAAAAGTCCTGTATGTGAATACAGTTAACATATGCAGGAGTTATGTCTCAGTGCCTGAGTATACCCAAGATAGCAAAGATATCTCTGAGACAAAGGAAAAAAGGGACATCACTTGTGATGATGTGTCCATATGCAATTCTGTTTAGATTTCTTTAATATTAACTGCAAGCAGGACCATATTCTTCTCTGAACTAATGGAGATAGCCCATTGATGAGTGTATTTTCTCTCATTATTTTCTTTCTAATTCTCATGAGAAGTCCATTTGTAGTTTTCAAACCATTTAAGACGTTCTCTTCCTTGATCTGCCAGTATAACAAAAGCTACCACGTCTAATTCTCCAAGAACTCAACTGTAAGCAGATTTAGATAGCTGAACAAGCCTCAGTCCCCCAGAGAAACTGTGGTCACCATAAGCAGAAAAGAAACTGGCAAGAATTGAAGATGGACTCTTTTTGTCACTCTCAATTTTTTAAGAACCTGATTTTCTTGACTGAGTATTCCAACTGATGGGAATAAATATTCCATCTTATTTCAAGAGCCAGAATCGCCCCATAAAGACAATGTTCTGATCCATGGGTTACTGGCTTCTGCATCTTAAACTCAATTCACTGACCCTTTCACTGGTTCACGAAGCATCAACTAACAGATTAATGAACGTGTCAGTCTTGTTTCTCTCCAACTTCATTGCTAATAAGTCCCCCAACTCTTACTTGAACACAGGCTTGAAAATGACTCATATCCATCTCCTATTTCTCTGAACAAGTCTCACCTTCTAATTAACCATAACGCTCTCAGGTTCTGTATGAATGGACGCAGCTCAACCGATCTTAGAATACTAAAAATAGACTCCTGTTATTATAATATTACAAAAGTCATTCACTAACATCTCCCAAAAGTAACAGGGAATATAAGATGGTTTTCGTTTGCTGAGCTGTGGTAATCAGGGGCTAATAGTGCCTTGTAGACCATTTTATGTTTCCTTCTCCTGGAAACAAATATCCCTCCATTATGCTGCTGGAATGGTGCTGTCAACAGAGGTAGAAAGGGGCATCTCTCGTAAACCTCAAGGGAGTATGTTAAAACCTGCCCGCTCTTCTGTGTCTAGGAATTTTACGAGCACAACGCCCGTCTTAAGTCTCTGAAACTTTCCGGAAACTAAGGCTCTGCTCTTTCTAGCATGGGAACATCCTCTGCAAAACTGAAGGTGGCATTCAATCAGCTGTCTGGCAATAAAAGTGCCTACAGCCTTGTCCTCAAATGGCATTCCTCATCCTCTGTCGAGTCCTGAAATTCAGAAAATAACCATGGTTTTTCTTCAGACACACTCCAGCGCCATGCGTGTAGTAGGCACTCAATAAACAACTAAATAAAAAATTGGGATTTGCATCATTCAGAACTCTGTGGCAAAATGAGGGTTTGGCTAACAGAATCAGATAAAGGTAGATTCACGAATAATTACAGGCAAGATATTCACAGTGAAATCTTCTTCCTCACAGCTTTTACTTTGGGGGTAGAATCTAAGCAATTACATTGGAAAGACTGATACTGAATCTGAAACTCCAATGTTTTGGCCCTTGATGCGAAGAGCTGACTCACTGGAAAAGACCTTGATGCTGGGAAAGATTAAAGGCAGGAGGAGAAGGGGACGACAGAGGATGAAATAGTTGGATGGCATTACCGACTGAATGGACATGAGTTTCAGCAAACTCTGAGAGATGGTAAAGGACAGGGAAGCCTGGTGTGCTCCAGTCCGTGGGGTCGCAAAGAGTTGGACACAACTTAATGACTAAACAACTACAAAAGCAATTACACAGAAAATCTATATTATAAGAGCAAGAAAACTATTATAGTAAATTTAAGAAAGAATAATTGTATGAAATATTATCAAGACCAAATTATATTTCCATACTATTGATGTTAATTATGTGCAAGAGAAAGTTATGAGTGACAGCTGTTTCTTTTTGTCTCCAAATTTACATGCATGCATGTTTGTGGCCATACCACCCTGAACGTTCCTGAGCTCATCAAATTTACATGCATGCCTCCAAAATTACATGAATAGCAAACATTTTTAGATAGTCCTAAACTTTGAATGAATAAAATGAATCTCAAATATGGCAAAAAAAAAAAAATGAGATTTGATCTAGTTAGCTAGTATTGACCAGCTACATAGCCCTGTATTAGATGCTATTGTAATACCCAGGCTGAGACTAAATCACTTTTCTTTTTATATAGTTATTTTTCTAGTTGATGAGATAATTATAAGAGACAATGAGACAATTATAAGAGTCTTGCTACTCAGCAGTACAGTGGTTCCTCTCAGACCAGTAGTATGGACAAGCACTTGGGGGCTAGGAGAACTACAGAGCTCAGCTTCCATTCCAAAATGATCCATAAGAACATTAAAGTTTGAGAAATGCTGGTGTAACTGATACACTATGGGAACGTAAAAGATGAAGAGATGACTTCTGGAAGGATGCTTAAGGAAAACTTCAAGAGGAATTGGCATTGAAATCGGCCTTGAAAAATGGGTAGCTAAGAAGTATGCACAAAGACTCAGAAATAAGAAAACAGCAGATTAGAGAACAAAGAATAACCCAATAGTCAAATGGATTGTAGGGAAGTGGGAGGTGAAATTGAAAGACACTCTAGGGCAGATTACCACACTAAAAGCTTGGACTTTTTTTAGTATAGCTATAGATTTAAATAGCAATAGTAGTAGTAATCGGAGAAGGCGATGGTACCCCACTCCAGTACTCTTGCCTGGAAAATCCCATGGACAGAGGAGCCTGGTGGGCTGTGGTCCATGGGGTCGTGAAGAGTCGGACATGACTGAGCGACTTTTCTTTCACTTTTCACTTTCATGCATTGGAGAAGGAAATGGCAACCCACTGTTCTTGCCTGGAGAATCCTAGGAATGGGGGAGCCTCATGGGCTGCCGTCTATGGGGTCACACAGAGTCGGATACGACTGAAGTGACTTAGCAGTAGCAGCAGCAGTAGTAGAATAAACTTAACAATAATATATTATCAAAATTAAAGTTATAACTGGTATATCACACAGTGGAATATTACATAGCAATGTAAAAGAAAGAACTATTGATACTCTGAGCCGCGTGAGTGAATCTAAAATAAAGTAAGCCAAATGAAAGAAGATTACCTACTATATGATTCTATTTATATGATATTCTTGAATAAGAAAAACCATAGGGTCAAAGAACATGGCCTGGAGGTGAGAAGAGGATTTGACTATAAAAAAGCATGAGGAAAAATTTTTTGAATGATGGAACTATTTTATATCTTGATTGTAATACATTGATTTATACATTATAAATACTTGATTTATACATTAGCCAAAATTTGTAGAACTATACACTAAAAAGGGTGATTTTTACTGTTTGCCAATTATACTTAAATTTTAAAAAAAGTGTGCTGGGGGAAATATAATGTTATAGTACTAAAAAA
>SJYC01111827.1:0-29300 GCA_006408675.1 Madoqua kirkii
GAGGAATGATGTGAAGCTCTTGGCTTCAAGGACAGCTATAGCAGAGGTCGCGGTATATGAGATTTTTGGCCACATTGATCTCAGAGAGAGCTTCAAGCTAAAATGTCAACTCTAACCCCATAGTGACTGCCAAAAAAACCCCCAAGGAGCCTAGAAGTTTAAAGAACTACTTTTCAACCTACAGTGCATGATGTCAGATATAATCTAGAATTTAGATATGGCTTTGGCTTTCAAGAAGCTCTCAACAAAACTGAGAAATGCCGTAAATATAGAGATAGCTATTGGGAGAACAATGAATGAATGGAGTTCAGAGAGTTGTAATAATGCCTTTTAACGCTGAATGAAGCACACCAGCTGCCTTCAATCTCTCAAATCCAGCGAGCAACTTCTTGGACTCTATCTGATGGTCATTTTTCATGGTGGGGTTTTATTTGTTCTATTGCCCAAATTGTAAGCTTCAAATTTCTCAGCATACTGCTAAACAGCTTCCTGGCATGCTTATATAAAGAGGGATTTGGTAAAGTCAATGAATTTTAAAGTTGGAAAAAAATCTCATCAAATCTGTCCATTTTTTATTTGAATGAACTGAACCCAGAGAGGTTAAGTGTTTAGCAGAGTGATAAAGATAGATAGACTATGGTTGACTGGGACCTCCTTACTGAGTGTGTGTGTGCATGTGTGCTAAGTTGCTTCAGTTGGGTCTGACTCTTTGCGACCCCATGGGCTGCAGCCCACCAGGCTTCTCTGTCCATGGGATTCTCCAGGCAAGAAAACTGGAGTGGAATCATTCTCACGCAGGGATCGAACCCACGCCTCTTCCATTGGCAGGCAGATTCTTTACCACTAGCGCCACCTGGGAAGCCCTTACTGAGTGTGAAGACAAATTTCTTCATCTCACCAAGTCTTTACTTCCTCAACTGTAAAATGGAAAAAAAAATAATACCAACCCTTTCAGGATTATTGAGGAGGGTTCTATAAAATGAAACCATTTTACACAGGATAAAATGGTCAATAAAGAGTGGCTATTATGATTATCACTTTTTATCCCAGTGCCTGGCACTAGTAAGCATTTACTAATTAATCGTAATGGTGGATTTTACTGCAGAGGTTATTCATTCAGATATTAGAAGCAGAACCCAGATCGCCAATATACCTTATCTCTTTCTAAAAAGACTTGGATTTAAGTAATCAAAATAGGAATCCCTCCCATAATCGCAGGTTGAGTAGCCCTAGCCAAGAATTTCACAAGAGAAAAGTGCCACAATTTCAGTTGAATGGCAGTCTGCCTGTACCATTGTTATGCGTAAAACCAAGAAGTAAGCAGTTTTCTTACCTTGGGGGAACAAACAGGCTGAAAGCTGTTTCAAGAGGGAAATATCCAGCTTCCTTTGATAGAAATGTGAATCTTATGCAGCCTTACACTTTGGCAACAAGATATAAACATAATCAAGTTGTAAGGTGCTGTGAGACTCACTGCAAGAGTTTTTGTTTGTTCTGTTTTTTACAACTTTTTTGTTTTTGTTTTGCTTTTAAACCGTACTTTCCAAACTGATTTACATAGCAATCACCTAGGAATCACCTGAGAATCAGGTTTCAAGGTACAGCTAGACGGTCTGCATTTCTGACAAGATCCCCTGTGATGCTCATTTTGAGCAACGAGGCAGTGTCCTGACTGCCTTGGTTAAATTCAGGAGTGGTTACAAGGTGTTTGGAAGGCAGAGCCCACTGAGGTACAGGCAAGAAGAGTCTGGGCCACAAGCTGAGCAGAGGTTTGGTTGTTATCTTAGTCGCTTTGGAAGCCCAGCCGGGGAGAAGGTGCAACCCAGGAGCCAAGCCTCTGTCCTAAGCCCTGTGCCAGGTGAGGGCAAGGGCAACATCTGACAGGGCTTCCTGCCTTTCCTAAGAGACCAGGGTTTGAGTTACTTTGCCTCAAATGTCAAAAAACTAATCACTGCTCTTCCCCCACCCAGAGGAATCCTTTTGGCTTAATGATCACTAGGAGCTCCAAAGGGCACTATATTTATCATATTTTTAAAGTATTTATTTATTTATTTATTTGACGCACTGGGTTGCAGCATGTGGGATCTAGTTTCCTGACCAAGGATAGCACCCAGGCATTGGGAACTCTGAGTCTTAGCCACTGGACCACCAGGGAAGTCTTATTTTACACACACTGGACTTAAATCTTATGGAAATTCTTTGCACTATGTTTTGCAACTCTTTGAAGTTCCATCAAAATTTGTCCCAAGAAATTCCATCAAGCCCAAGAGGGATCAAGAGAGAGACTTACTGATCTTGTCAACTAGACCTTGTAGCATTTCTTCAGAGTCATTGTCTTTCTAACAATGAATCATTAATTCATAGATTCTCCTTTGGAAAAGAAGCGTAAGCCATGGTACTCTCCCAGATAAATCAACCAATGGGCTAAGCAGAAAATTTTAGCCTGAATTTGTATAAGTGCCTCAGAGTTACTAGGTTCCTATAAGACATGACTCTAGCCACAGCTCTGCACCTATATGGTTTTGGTCCTTTAAAAAAAAAGAAATTCATTGGAGTACAGTTGCTTAATGATGTTGTGTTAATTTCTAATATAAAGCAAAGTGAATCAGTATATGTATGTATGCCTTTGGTTCTAATCAGGTCTCACCACCAACCAAATCATTCTGAGTACCAGCCTCAGAGTCCTCATCTGCTAAATGGGAACAAGTGTGCCCACCTGATGGACTTCACTGTAGGTTAAAGCAGCAGCCCAGTCCCTGCAGAGCACAAGGGCCCCAGGGCATGCCAAGTGCTCAGGAAACTTCAGGGGTGATTATCCTTCCTCTGGTCAAGTGGAGAAGACAAGTATTACAGCCAGAGAATCATCAGGATTAAAAGGTTGAGTTCTCTACAGCTGCATTTGCAGTAGAGCGGGGACAAAGGAGATGCCAGGGCAAATAAATAGTGGTCTTCATATCTGCGTTGGCCCAGGAATGAAGATTCCCCTCAAATGTCACTAAATAGCTGTCCACCACACTTACTGTGCTCAAACGCTAAGTATGTTTTCATTTCTGAAAAGAAGGGGAGAGAGAAAGAGAGAGAGGGGAAGGTGGGGTTGGAGGGAGAAGGAGGGAGAGGAAGAGGGAAAGGATGTCCCAGCTCCCTTCTGCTCTTTGATGCAGAAATGGGAGTTTTGAGTGGGTAATTAGAGAAGGAGAATTGCTGTAAGAAACAGTTCTGTTCACCAATCAATAAAACCAGGAGATAGAGCAGAACCTGAATTATCAGTAAGAAATCAAGCAACACTTTGATGCCATCACTGGGGGACCTGGCAATGCCAACAATGTGTTTCTGGAGCATTTGTCTGCCCTTTGACTCACCCTCCCTGGGGACCTGGCACCCACACATTCAATCTGTTACAAGGCTACTTCAGACTCTCCCTCAACCTTATTGGCACTATTTTCATTCTTCAAAGCTCTAGGCTGTTTACTTCTATTTTCATGAAGTAGGTGGAGCACAAATCATTAGTCACAGTTTTTTCAGTATTCCCATTTTAGAGAGGAAGAAAAGAAAGCACACTCTCATCAAATTACTTGTTCTCAGTTCCAAAGCCAATCTCTAACAGACCAAAGGCTGCACCGGTGCCAGTTCTGACCCCATCAACTTTGAACGGCATTATCATCTGAGGCAGGCAGTTGGCCCAGATCCATGCTTTCAACGCACCCTCCAAGGTCACAGGTGACTCCATGTTGAAGGGTTACACCCTGCTACCCAGCCTCCCCCAGGCTCTGCTCTGGGACCTCCTTGCACCTCTAATAACCGGCACCTCCGTGTAAGCAGCTCTCTCTGGAATCAGGCTTCCCACATCCTCAGCAGCGGAACCAGGACGGAAGAGACTGCCTGGCTGCCTTCGCTATTTGTTTTTTCACTCCTGAGTTGGCAAGGATGGGAGTTGTTGATTTACAATTAGGAGCAGCGTGCTTCTTCAAATATTAATATTAATAACGACGATGCTGAACACATGAAAAGGCCTTTTCATCTTCAAAGCACTTTGCAGACATTAACTCATTAGCTCTCTCTCCCCTCCGCTTAGAAACAACAGGTAAGGAAGAATCTTCAGTCCCCCCGCCCCTGCCCGGCCCATGCCTGCAGAAGCAAAGAGGTTTCTCTTTAGATAAAAAGAAGGTGTTGCCGTCCAGACTTAACAGCTGTCGAAAGAGTCAGAGTGCCAGGCGTTTTACAAATCAAATTGAGCTGCCAGAGTTGCCATTTCAGAACCTGAATTTCCCGTTGTTTAACAAATATCTCCCTTTTCAGTTGCACAGGAATGGTATGAAGTAGGAGGGGAAATGGCCTTGTGATTAGAAAAAAAAAAATCTTACCCGAAAGGTGATTAGGAAAACCTGCAATCAATTGCCTTGGTCTTGGTAACCTAGCATCTTTTGAACAGTTTGCCTACATGAAACACAACTTTAAAAGGGAGTGACAGAGATGTTTTCATAACAGAGGGAAAGCCCCAAACAAAATGAGATTTGCCAGATATAAAAATCACCAATGGAAGAGGGTGGCCCTCCACATCCCCTGTTGTGCGTGCGCAAAGCTGCCCAGGGATTCAAGCTCTACGAAGTACCCACCTTGACTTTCAAACTCCTCCTGCCACAGGTACAGTCCAAAAGAAGATGTACAGTCCCTTGGAAAACTGAGTCACGAAACAGATAAAAACAAAACAACAACAACAACAAAAACACCAAAAAGCCTAGTCTGATTTGCAAGACTCAAACCTGTAACAATGTAAGCAATTCATGAAGCTGCTGAGCTTAAAAGAAAATTTTTCCAAAATTTCAGAAGCAAAACAATGGCACACTAGGAGTGAAAGATAAAAAAGGAAAAAAATCTCTACATTTAACTACAGCTTTATTTCTTTGGAAGCGCTCCAAGATGTGAAGAAAATTCAGTTTCTGACAAGTAATCGGCGAGTGTCTAAAATGTACGTGATTTTGCTCTTATGAACAGGAGAAGAGGAGAGACAGTCTTGATTTCAGACTATTCTAACAAGGTTAGGGAGTATTTTTGAAAATGGTTCTTAAGCAGTTGAATGAAAAATATAGAAAAATGTGAAAAGAGAAAGAGAAAGCTGCTTGTATCCTGAAGGTCCCCATCAATTTACCGGTTAATTCCACCAAATGAACATACACACATAAGAAAAAGGAAAATGGACCGCAAAATTTTAGGCAGAAGTTCACACCCCACTCACTTACTACTTTGCCGGAGAGACTGGGTGAAGAATGGGTCCAGAGTGAGCTCCCTCAAAGTCTCTTCCCAACTACCTGCGGGAATCCTCTGCTCGGAGGCTAAAGAGGATGCAGGGACCATAATGTTCCTAATAGAGCGGCCTCCTTAAACTGGGGGTGTGGTCAAGCCCAGAAAAGCTGGAAAAAAGGCAATGTTCCACGGGCCCCTTACTCCATGAAGGCAGCCACTAGGATATGCTCTGCGATCTGGAAGGAAGAGCAAATCATATTACTTACTGAGATAACACCAGATCACACTTTAACTCATACCATTGGAACTGCCCTTCAATTAAATGTAATTCAGCCATGGAGAGTAGCCTGGAGAGATGTGAACTAAAGAGAACTCCAGCAATGGGATAATTCTCTGTGTTTGCTCTAGCTTTAGATTTAGTCTCTACTGAATATGTGAATATTCTCTACTGAATATGTGAATATTCATGACTCACATTTCTTGACTTTCTCAATGGAGACCTCGTTTAACCTGGACCAGGGGTCAGGAGAGAGTTGTAAGGGTCAGGGCAGACTGGCAGAGAGCAGACTGTCTACCACCCCATCACCAGTTGAGCTTATCTCTAGGAACCAGGCTTTATCTCTAGCAACCTGATGTGAAATGTGATGTTTCCTAAGGAAACGAAAATAACTCTATGGAAGCAAGCAGACCAAATTGAGAATTGGGAATTCTGAAACTAAGCTAAGTTACCCTCCATGTAAGAGTGGTTTTAGGTGATCTCTAAAACAGATTAGTTGCAGTGACTCTAACTCCTAGTCCATGGTTAAGGAATAAAAGGGCAGAAATATTGATATATTCCTCATTTAGAGAACACCTAAACAGTGTGAAACTCTCTAGGTGAAAATACAGATTCAGAAAAATATTACAGTGTAATATCATTTCTCTGATAGGATTATTTCATTACAGATTTTTTTTTTAAGTCACTATTTGGCTGCCTAATTTAAGGCTTTTATCCTAAAAATTTCCATTTACTTTGAGGAATGGATGGGAGTTAAAATGTGCCATGGTTGACTCCTTGCCCTTTCTAAGGAAGACACGAATGCTCAAGTTTGAAAACTATGAAAATACAGTAAATGTCCTTCCTAGGGCAACATTATCTTTATCCTTCGTTGTACACAGTCAGCAGGGCAATGAAGATGGTGTTGTCATGAAAACAAGATTTTACTGCTTATCGTTTGCCTTTGCACATTCAGAGACTTAGAGGAGAGAAGAGAGAGTGGTACTGGTTCAGTTTTAATAAATATCTGTGCTAGGCACTGTGATAGGCATGGGGGAAAACGTCAAGTTCACACTGGAGTGGGAAAACAGCCACATAAACTGATCATCTCAATCAAGTGTGACACACGCTATGGGAGCATCTGTGAAGAGAGTGAGAGAAGCTTCAGCCTGTGCCCTCAAGCTCGGTGAGCTCCAGCACACTGCCCCGTGTCAAAAGCCCATGGCCAGCTGAACCAGTCACAGCCAATTATAAGTGTATTCATGATATTTGCAAGAGAGTTTTAAAACAGTGTAGAGAAGACCTGGATTCTTGCCTTGCGGGGTATACGCTGTGATTTTTGAAGAGCTCCGGAGTCTGATGTCTGCACAGAGTTCACAGAGCCATCAACCCTTCAGAACCTTAGGGCCATCCTCTGCCCCTGTGTATCAGGGTGGCCAAGAGCATAAGCTAGAAATCTACAGAGCAGAAAATAAGCCTCACACCTGCCAAAGATGGCCTGGAGATCACCTAGGAGAGCAGCAAGTGTTACCAAACAAGTGTTACAAACTGCTGCTATAGCATCAGATGAATGTATGCAGCAAAGGAGTGAAGGGAGACCCTTCCCTCACCCTCTATGTAAAAATCAACTCAAAGCGGATCAAAGGCCTAAATAAAATATAAAACTATAGAAAACATAGACGGAAACTTCATGACATTGGGTTTGGTAATGATTTATTAGAATCACACCAAAGGCACAGACCAAAAAAGAAATGATAGACAAGTTGGACTTCATCAAAATTAAAAACGCTGGTATTGATACATAAAAGAACACCAATAATAAAGTGAAAAGGCAACGCACAGAGTGAGAAAAAAATTTCAAATCCCTTACAATTTGGATTGCAGAATATATAAGGAACACTTGCAACACAATGACAGCAAGAAATAACTCCATTAAAAAGTGAGCAGAGGACTTAAATAGATATTTTTCCAAAGATATACAAATGGCCAATAAGCACTTGAAGAGACAGTTATCATCACTAATCACTAAGGAAATGCAGATCAGAACCACAATGACATACCATTTCACACATATAAGGATGTGAAATTTGATATATTTCACACCTGTATCAAAAAACCAATAAAATAAATCACAAGTATTGGTGAAAAAGTAGAGAAATTAGAAGGTTTGTTCATTGCTGAACAGTGCAGCCACTATGGAAAATAGTATGGTGGTTCCTTATAAAATGAAACACAGAATTGCCATTGGATCTAGAATTCTAACTCTAGGAATATACTCAAAAGAATTGAAAGCAGGGACTCAAACAGATATTTGTACACTGATATGCATGTCTAGTCAAGGCTGTGGTTTTCCTGTGGTCATGTATGGATGTAAGAGTTGGACTGTGAAGAAAGCTGAGCGCCAAAGAATTGATGCTTTTGAACTGTGGTGTTGGAGAAGACTCTTGAGAGTCCCCTGGACTGCCAGGAGATCCAACCAGTCCATCCTAAAGGGGACTTGAGTGTTCATTGGGAGGACTGATACTGAGGCTGAAACTCCAATCCTTTGGCCACCTGATGCAAAGAGTTGACTCATTAGAAAAGACCCTGGTGCAGGGAGGGATTGGGAGCAGGAGGAGAAGGGGACAACGACAACAGAGGATGAGATGGCTGGATGGCATCACTGACTTGATGCACATGAGTTTGGGTGAACTCCGAGAGTTGGTGATAGACAGGGAGGCCTGGCGTGTTGCGATTCATGGGGTTGCAGAGGCGGACGCGACTGAGCGACTGAACTGAACTGAACTGAAATGATGCATAGCAGGATTAAGAGCCAAAATGTAGAAGCAACCCAAATGTCCTTTGACAGATGAACGGATAAACAAAATGTGGTCTATACAATGGAATGTTATTCAGCCTTGAAAAGGAATAAAGTTATTCAACCTGCTACAACATGCATGAACCTTGAGGACAGCGTACTAAATGAAATAAGACAGACACAAAAGCACAAACACGGTATGATTCCACTTATAAGAGGTATCTAAAACAATCAAATTCATAAAGACAAAAAGTAGAATAGAGGTTACCAGAGTGAAGGAAAAGGGGACTGGGGAGTTAGAGTTTAATGGAGACAGAGTTTCCAATCAGGATGGTGAATCTGGATCTGGAAGATGAGGATAGTTAAAACCCATGCACTTAAAATGAAACATTTTAAATTATGTATATTTAAAACCAAAGAAAAAATATATTAATATATATATTGTCCTGAAGGAAAAATGTATAGCATTAGGGTTAAGAAGGCCTCCACAGAGAAAAGGTGTTCTTTGCCAGGTAGACAGTACAGGGCAAAGGTGAGTGACCTTCAAAAGAAGAGGATCTTGGCTCATAGGAGGAGCACAGCTCACCCTTCACAGAGTCCCCAGCTTCATCATCAGTCCAGCGGGAGCTAATGACACCAGCCCAACTGTATACACGAGATTGTTGAGATTACTGTATTATCGGATGATTATCAAAACAGTAGGACTTCCCTGATGGCTCAGAGGGTACAGCGTCTGTCTGCAATGCAGGAGACCCGGGTTCAGTCCCTGAGTCAGGAAGATCCCCTGGAGAAGGAAATGGTAATCCCGTGGATGAAGGCGCCTAGTAGGCTACAGTCCCTGGAGTCACTGAAAAAGCAATATTGGTTGTTCTTTTCCATGCTCTCCAATATTACAGTCTACAGAGAAGGACCTCGGTTGAGATGATTATATGGTTTAAAATCTTAAAGAAAAAAGTTCAAGCCCGGGACCTCGGGGACATGTATCCATTTTGGCTCCCCTGTGAAACATTTATATTAAAAGAATCATTTACTCAGAAATGGACTCACAGACACAGAGAACAGACTTGTGGTTTGCCAGGCGGAGGGGGAGGGATGGATCAGAGTTTGGGATTAGCTATTACGTAGAGAAAGGGTAAACAAGGTCCCTGGTATAGCACAGTGTGTGCATGGGCTCAGACTCTCAGTTTTGTTTGACTCTTTTGCGACCCCACAGGCTGTAGCCCGTCAGGCTCCTCTGTCCATGGGATTTCCCAGGCAAGGATCCTGGAGTGGGTTGTCATGCCTTACTCCAGGGCATCTCCCTAACCCAGGAATCGAACCTGTGTCTCCTGTGTATCCTGCATTATAGGCAAAATCTTTACCCACTGAGAAACCTGGGAAATCCATAAGCACAGGGACCTATACTAATATCTTGTGATAAACCGTATGGAAAAGAATTGTAATCCCGTGGATGAAGGCGCCTAGTAGGTACAGTCCCTGGAGTCACTGAAAAAGCAATATTGGTTGTTCTTTTCCATGCTCTCCAATATTACAGTCTACAGAGAAGGACCTCGGTTGAGATGATTATATGGTTTAAAATCTTAAAGAAAAAAGTTCAAGCCCGGGACCTCGGGGACATGTATCCATTTTGGCTCCCCTGTGAAACATTTATATTAAAAGAATCATTTACTCAGAAATGGACTCACAGACACAGAGAACAGACTTGTGGTTTGCCAGGCGGAGGGGGAGGGATGGATCAGAGTTTGGGATTAGCTATTACGTAGAGAAAGGGTAAACAAGGTCCCTGGTATAGCACAGTGTGTGCATGGGCTCAGACTCTCAGTTTTGTTTGACTCTTTTGCGACCCCACAGGCTGTAGCCCGTCAGGCTCCTCTGTCCATGGGATTTCCCAGGCAAGGATCCTGGAGTGGGTTGTCATGCCTTACTCCAGGGCATCTCCCTAACCCAGGAATCGAACCTGTGTCTCCTGTGTATCCTGCATTATAGGCAAAATCTTTACCCACTGAGAAACCTGGGAAATCCATAAGCACAGGGACCTATACTAATATCTTGTGATAAACCGTATGGAAAAGAATATGAAAAACAATATATATGTATATATACATATTTTAAAACTGAATCACTTTGCTGTACAGCAAAAATTAACACAACATTGTACATCAACTATAAAGACATAAATTGTTGACTATTCTGAAAGAGTATCTTCATACCCTGATCTAAAAGATGGTTGGTTCGATATCATTTAGACACAGTTGGATACAGACTGAATGAATCTAGAATAAGTAACACCAAGCTCTTTACTGTTTTTACCGTGAAGAAATCTTTTTTCCTTTTCTCAGCATGACAAAACACACTGCAAGCTGAAAGTGAAAGTCGCTCAGTCAAGTTCAACTCTTTGCCACCCCAGGAATTATGCAGCTCATGGAATTCTTTAGGCCAGAATACTGGAGTGGGCAGCCTTTCCCTTCTCCAGGGGATCTTCCCAACCCAGGGGTAGAACCCAGGTCTCCTGCATCGCAGGTGGATTTGTTTCAACTCTTTGCCACCCCAGGAATTATGCAGCTCATGGAATTCTTTAGGCCAGAATACTGGAGTGGGCAGCCTTTCCCTTCTCCAGGGGATCTTCCCAACCCAGGGGTAGAACCCAGGTCTCCTGCATCGCAGGTGGATTTGTTACCAACTGTGCCACAAGGGAAGCCCAAGAATACTGGAATGGGTAGTCTATCCCTTCTCCACCAGAACCCTGCGAGTTAGTATCTCCTAAGAGGAAAAATGTGGATTTAAATTCTGAGAAACTTAGACTTGCCAGGATGTTCAACCCTTCCACCATCAACCTTCCCACCCTCTCACTCCAGCCCCCAAATGCAGGAACGCCCTTCACAGTGACCTACTTCCTATTGGAGCGTAGGTGATTAGCAACATTGCACTAGTTTCAGACCAACAGCAAAGTGATTCATATAGATGTATCTATTCTTTTTCAAGTTCTTTTCCCCTTTAGGTTACAGAGTATTGAGCAGAGTTCCCGGTGCTATATTGTTGGTTATCTATTTTAAATATAGTAGTGTGTGCATGTCATATACAGTGATTCTTTATACCCACTATCAGCACATAAAAAGGAGTAAGTTCCAAACTGAACAATGGCGTTCAGTTTAATGAGAAACAAAATGAAATCGCCCTTTATTGCCTTCACATGTTATCTCTTCATTCCTTCCAGCTCCCTTAGAAAAACTTCTGATGCTTCAGAAGGCTCCATATACGCAGGGAAGCAGTATCTAAATGAATTACGAAAACTGAGGAGGCGTAAGACCCAGAGACCTGTACAAGCGAAGTCGTCACCAAGAACGGAGGAGGCCGCAGACTCTAAGATGAAAGGGAAGCGAAGAGCAGAGAACCCTTGTCTATTCACACCCCAGCTCTGGGACTTCTTATCCTGTACTCTGTAATGAATCGATCTCCTTTCCAGGATCAGACGCCAAGCCTTTGTCTTGCGCCAGACAGATCAGCAGTGGCCCACGTACGTGTGAGCACACATCTGGCTCCCAGGTGCAGAGCCTTCTGTGGGCCAGGGAGCCTGCGGAGAGGCTGGGGTTCTTGGCAGAGTATACTAGGGCAGGCCGCTCTATTAGGGCTTGAACCAGCTTTCTGTTGTTTCCTAGCTCTCGACAAGGTACTTGACATTTTGGGGGTGGGAGAGGAGCCCCAGAGGGACACCCTGCAAAGTAGCTTAGATAAAGCTGTGGAACATGCTTCTCGTTCTAGTTCTCTTGGACCCACCAAACCTCCTTTAGATTCTGAATTCACCAAGAGCCAGCACGGATGGTTGCAGGATACACTAGAGCCCACCGAAAACCCATCTCTAACCACCTCCTTCTTTGACTCTGTTCCTTGCTCTATAATTTTGTCACTCGGCCCCCATTCCCTTCTTCCTTAAAAAACCTTTGCTTTTTCCCTCTGCCAATCAAAATCCTACCAGGTCATTTTAAAATCTGCATTTAATCACAAAATTGGTATGTGGTCCTAACTTATTCACACATTACAGGAGAGGATGAATTAAAACCTGAAATTCACCTAGAAGCCCTGCCCCCTTCCACCCAAACTCCTATCGAAAGGTTAACTACCGTTCACAGTTTGCTGTGCCGCCCTCTAGAACTGTTTCTGCATCTTTTCCATGGGGTTTTATCCTAGGTATTTTCCCTCAGCATGCTGTCAAGCACTCGGCGGCGCATTTACTAGGGGCAGCTTTCTGTGTCGGCCCCAGCCCAGCGACCTCATTGATTTCAGCAAATCCTGATCCTTCCTCGTATTTCATCAGTTCCAACTCGAGTGCTTTTTCCTCTGTGTCTCCTCGATGCCCCAGGCTTCTCTTCCTTCTCTTTCCCGCAAAGGCATCATCTTGCTCGTATGTTGTCACAAGGTGCTATGGATGCGCTCATCTCTCCCTCTTAGGTCCTGCTGCTTATCTCCCCAACTAGAATGTGATTCTGGGAGGACAACCATTATCATATCATGTAAAGGGCCTTGTCAGCGTACTCCCTCAACATAATGCACGTTCATGTGGACTAGATGAGTGTAGAGAGTTATGGCTTGACAGGTCAAAACACAGTAAGAACAAGATGACATCTTTTTTTTTTTTTAAGATCTAAATGCACAGATCACCTAAGTATTAAGCAGTCTTTTCTGGTGGCATGGGAGGCTTTATTTTATTTTATTTTATTCATTATACATCCGTGTTTTCTGATTCTTATACAATGTCCTCTTCCGTTCAGGTGAAGGAAAGAAGGGCATTTTATTTTTAAATATGTGACTTTATTGGCCTAAGATGACAGGAAAGCACAGACTGATAGCATAGACTCTGAGGTTCAGTTCAGTTCAGTTCAGTAGTTCAGTCGCTCAGTTGTGTCTGACTCTTTGCGACACCATGGACTACAGAATACCAGACTTCCTTGTCTATCACCAGTTCCTTGAGTTTACTCAAACTCATGTGCATTGAGTTGATGATGCCATCCATCCATCTCATCCTCTGTCATCCCTTTCTCCTCCTGCCTTCATTCTTTCCCAGAATCAGGGTCTTTTCCAATGAGTCAGTTCTTCTCATCAGGTGGCCAAAGTATTGGAGTTTCAGCTTCAGCATTAGTCCTTCCAATGAATATTCAGGACTGATTTCCTTTAGGATAGACTGGTTGGATCTCCTTGTAGTCCAAGAGACTCTCAAGAGTCTTCTCCAACACCACAGTTCAAAAACATCAGTTCTGCAGTGCTCTGCTTTCCTTATAGTCCAAATCTCACATCCATACATGACCCCTGGAAAAACCATGGCTTTGACTAGACGGACCTTTGTAGGCAAAGTAAGGTCTCTGCTTTGTACTATGCTGTCTATGTTGGTCATAGCTTTTCTTCCAAGGAACAAGCATCTTTTAACTTCATGGCTGCAGTCACCATCTGCAGTGATTTTGAAGCCCCCCAAAATAAGTCTGTCATTGTTTCCTTTGTTTCCCCATCTATTTACCATGAAGTGATGGGACCAGATGCCATGATCTTAAGTTTTCAGAATGGTGAATTTTAAGCCAACTTTTTCACTCTCCTCTTTCACTTTCATCAAGAGGCTCTTTAGATCTTCTTTGCTTTCTGCCATAAGGGTGGTGTCATCTGCCTATCTGAGGTGATTGATATTTCTCCTGGTAATCTTGATTCCAGCTTGTGCTTCATCCAGCCCAGCATTTTGCATGACGTACTCTACATAGGATACTGAAAGAGGAACTCCTCAGGTCAATAGGTGCCCAATATGCTACTGGAGATCAGTGGAGAAATAACTCCAAAAAGAATGAAGGGATGGAGCCAAAGCAAAAACAACACCCAGCTGTGGATGTGACTGGTGATAGAAGCAAGGTCAGATGTTGTAAAGAGCAATATTGCATAGGAACCTGGAATGTTAGGTCCATGAATCAAGGCGAATTGAAAGTGGTCAAACAGGAGATGACAAGAGTGAATGTCGACACTCTAGGAATCAGCAAACTAAAATGGACTGGAATGGATGAACTTAACTCAGATGACCATTAGATCTACTACTGTGGGCAGGAATCCCTTAGAAGAAATGGAATAGCCATCAAGGTCAATAAAAGAGTCCAAAATGCAGTACTTGGATGCAGTCTCAAAAATGACAGAATTATCTCTGTTTGTTTCCAAGGCAAACCATTCAATATCACAGTAATCCAGGTCTATGCCCCAATCGGTAACACTGAAGAAGCTGAAGTTGAATGGTTCTATGAAGACCTACAAGACCTTTTAGAACTAACACCCAAAAAAAGATGTCCTTTTCATTATAGGGGACTGGAATGTAAAAATATGAAGTCAAGAAACACCTTGGGTAACAGGCATATTTGGCCTTGGAATATGGAATGAAACAGGGCAAAGGCTAATAGAGTTCTGCCAAGAGAATCCACTGCTCATAGTAAACACCTTCTTTCAACAACACAAGAGAAGACTTTACACATGGACATCACCAGATGGTCAACATTGAAATCAGACTGATTATATTCTTTGCAGCCAAAGATGGAGAAGCTCTAGACAGTCAGCAAAAACAAGACTGGGGGCTGACTGTGGCTCAGATCAGGAACTCCTTATCACCAAATTCAGACTTAAATTTTAAAAAGTAGGGAAAACCATTAGACCATTCAGGTATGACCTAAATCAAATCCCTTATGATTATACAGTGGAAGTGAGAAATAGATTTAAGAAACCAGATCTGATAGATAGAATGGCTGATGAACTTTGGATGGAGGTCTGTGACATTGTACAGGAGACAGGGATCAAGACCATCCCCATGGAAAAGAAATGGAAAAAAGGCAAAATGGCTGTCTGGGGAGGCCTTACAAATAACTGTGAAAAGAAGAGAAGGGAAAAGCAAAGGAGAAAAGAAAAGATAAAAGCATCTGAATGCAGAGTTCCAAAGAAAAGCAAGGAGAGATAAGAAAGCCTTCCTCAGCGATCAGTGCAAAGAAATAGGGGGAAACAACAGAATGGGAAAGACTAGAGATCTCTTCAAGAAAATTAGAGATACCAAGGGAACATTTCATGCAAAGATGGGTTCAATAAAGGACAGAAATGGTATGGACCTAACAGAAGGAGACGATATTAAGAAAAGGTGGCAAGAATACACAGAAGAACTGTACAAAAAAGATCTTCATGACCAAGATAATCACAATGGTGTGATCACTCACCTACAGCCAAACATCCTGGACTGTGAAGTCAAGTGGGCCTTAGAAAGCATCCTTACAAACAAAGCTAGTGGAGGTGATGGGTTCCAGTTGAGCTGTTTCATAGAACTGGACATGGAACAACAGACTGGTTCCAAATAGGAAAAGGAGTATATTGTCACCCTGCTTATTTAGCTTCTATGCAGAGTACATCATGAGAAACACTGGACTGGAGGAAGCACAAGCTGGAATCAAGATTGCTGGGAAAAATATCAATAACCTCAGATATGCAGATGATGCCACCCTTATGGCAGAAAGTGAAGAGGAGCTAAAGAGCCTCTTGATGAAAGTGAAAGAGGAGAGTGAAAATGTTGGCTCCAAGCTCAACATTCAGAAAATGAAGATCATGTCATCTGGTCCCATCACTTCATGGGAAATAGATGGGAAAACAGTGGAAACAGTGTCAGACTTTATTTTGGGGGGCTCCAAAATCACTGCAGATGGTGATTGCAGCCATTAAATTAAAAGACGCTTACTCCTTGGAAGGAAAGTTATGACCAACCTAGACAGCATATTGAAAAGCAGAGACATTACTTTGCCAACAAAGGTGCATCTAGTCAAGGCTATGATTTTTCCAGTAGTCATGTATGGATGTGAGAGTTGGACCGTGAAGAAAGCTGAGTATCGAAGAACTGATGCTTTTGAACTGTGGTGTTGGAAAAGACTCTTGCAAGTCCCTTGGACTGCAAGGAGATCCAACCAGTCCATCCTAAAGGAGACCAGTCCTGAGTGTTCATTGGGAGGACTGATACTGAGGCTGAAACTCCAATCCTTTGACCACCTGATGCGAAGAGTTGACTCATTGGAAAAGACCCTGATGCTGGGAGGGATTGGGGGGCAGGAGGAGAAGGGGACGGCAGAAGATCAGATGGCTGGATGGCATCACCAACTTGATGGACATGAGTTTGAGTGAGCTCCGGAAGTTGGTGACGGACAGGGAGGCCTGGCATCCTGCAAAGAGTCGGACACGACTGAGTGACTGAACTGAACTGAACTGAACTCTGCATATAAGTTAAGTAAGCAGGGTCACAATATACAGCCTTGACGTACTCCTTTCCCAATTTGGAACCAGTTTATTGTGCTGTCCGGTTCTAACTGTTGCATCTTGACTGGCATACAGATTTCTCAGGAGGCAGGTAAGATGGTCTGGTATTCCCATCTCTTGAAGACTCTGAGGTTGAATCCCAGCCCTGCTTCCTTGTATGTTACCCTGGGCATTTCATAAAAAAATTTCTGGTCTTTGTTTTCCTCGTATGGAAAATGAGGACACTGATGCGTACATCTCAGGGTAATGAGTGCTCAGCATTGTTTGTACTCAATAAATATTTTATTAAATAATTTTATTTATTTATTTATCACTGTGCTGGATCTTGCTGCTGCGTGGGCTTTTCTCTGGTTGCAGAGAGCAGGGGCTACTCTCTAGGGGCAGGGCCCGGGGTTCTCATTGCGGTAGTGTCTCTTGTAGTGGAGCTCGGGCTCTGGGGCATGCAAGCTTCAGTAGTTGCTGTGGGTGGGCTCAGTGGTTGTGGCTTTTGGGCTCTAGAGCACAGGCTCAATCAGGCACATGGCTCAGTTGCTCGGTGGTAGCCTGTGGGCTCTTTTGGGACCAGGGATTGAACCTATGTCTCCAGCATTGGCAGATGGATTCTTCACCACTGAGTCACCAGGGAAGCCCTGTACTCAATATTTCTTACACGTTTATTTGTTTGTTTTTAATTGAAGGATAATTGCTTTAACATGTTATATTGTGGTCTTATTTTTCAGTCTGACTCCTTGTGACCCCATGGGCTGCAGTATCCCAGGATTCCTTGTCCTTCACTGTCTCCCTTAGTTTACTCAAACTCACATCCATTGAGTCAGTGATGTTATCTAACCATCTCATCATCGGTCATCCCCTTCTCTTCCTGCCTTCAATATTTCCCAGCATCAGGGTCTTTTCTAATGAGTCAGCTCTTCGCATCAAAGACCAAAATATTGGAGTTTCAGCTTCAGCATCAGTCCTTTCAGTGACTTTTTCAGGGTTGCTTTCCCTTAGGATTGACTGGTTTGATCTCCTTGCTGTCCAAGGGCCTCTCAAGAGTCTTCTCCAGCACAGCAATTCACAAGCAACAGTTCTTTGGCGCTCAGCCTTCTTTATGGTACTCAACAAACCATCAACAGCATGGCCAGAGCTAGACTCAAGGCTACTATTTCTCAGCCCAGCACCATCCTCCCTACACTCCACAAGCCCTCAGAGGAGAGCCCAGGGGCTGATCGTGCCTCCTGGCTGCAGTGCTGCCTGCTGATCAGGAAGAAAGAGACTAATGCAGCCACCAGTACTGCAGCAAGATGCCTGCTGAGAAAGGAGAAGTCCTCCTGAGTCTGTGGAAGCAGCAGCTGCAACTTGCTGAGTCACAGCAAGTAACACTGACTGCGTTAACGTGTCCCTGTGAAACTGCATTGATTACAGATGGAGGCCAGTCTTGGAGTCGGACCTACCTCCCAAAGACTATAGCAAGGCTATCCTCTGAAGCTTCCAATCACATCTTCTAGTCTTGATTTAGAAGGCAAACCAATTTCTTTCTTTCTTTCTTTTTTTAATTGAATGAAGGATTCTTTGAATTCTATAGTATTTTACAGTTTTCAAAAGTTTCACACACAAGATTTCATATAATCCCATAATAACACTAACATGCTAATTTGAAAAGATACATGAACCCATTCATAGCAGCATTATTTACAGTTATCAAGACATGGGAGCAACCTAACCCAGTATCAATTGCTCAGACAAGATACGCTTCCTTGAACCAGACCACCATGATCTACTATTCTAGAAGCCATACGATCGTGAGCTGGGAAGAGTCTTGAGGGATTTTGCAGCTTCATTGCCGTTTTAGATAAGCAGACAGAATCAGAGAGGTCAATTTCTTGGTTAAGAGAATGTTAATAGGTAAATTTACCATACATCTAAATGATGAGCCTGTCTGTAGGAAACATTGTCAGTTGTGTATGAAGTATCTTGGGTGAGTTGAAGTCTGTGTTTGCAGCTAGAGGAATCAGGACTGAAAGAGCAAAATCAGATTAATTGAACTGTTGATGGATTAATTCTCTCATTTTCACATCGAGTCCCTGGGGATTCAGTTGATAGCTCAGCCCCGAGTAAGCCGGGAAGAGGAAAGAGCGATCCAGATACCACAAAAGATCATCATGAATTTTGCTGTTTCAAAACATACTTAGGACCAAAAGTCCAATAACCACAGTCAGCCACAGCCATAAAGGCATTGAGAGATTTATGGAAAGCAACATCATCAGTGGGTAATGTACTCTTTATTTTGCCCAGGTGCTCATGAATGATTAGCAGTAGACTCTGTTTTTGAGCTTTTTTGGAATACCATTTCAATCAGATGCCAGGACTGCTGCTGACATGTTTATCCTGGATACTTGCCTTTCTTCCTCAATATAGCCAAGATGGTCCCTGAACTCAGGGACCAAAGAGACAAGCTAGGAAGACCCAGATGTCCCAGACATGCATCTACATCTGGTTTCAACCTGAATTCTACCTCTGCAAAGAAACTTTCTCTGAACACCCTTGTCTCTTCCCTCACTGGACTATGTCATCTCATTATGTTTTAATAATACATGGCTTTCACTTTTGTAGCATAAATTATACTGTAATAATTTGTGTAATGTCCACGTCCTTTGTTTATTGTAAGATCATAGGGGCAAGAAATGGATTAACCTCATTCACCATTGTCCCTGTCACTCAAACACTGTTCCAGAAAACTGAAGACTAAATGAGTGTCTGATGGGGGTGATGACTGAGTGGATAGATGGATGGATGGATGAGTGGATGAACAGAAGGAATAACAAGTGGATGAATGAATGACCGGATGGGTGGATGAACAGATGGATAGATGTACATCTGCATGCTGGCTCTATATCACCTAATTAACTCATCATTTCTTAACTTGGTTCTTTGACCTTTAATCTTTCTCTTATTGCTCCTGCTGTTGTCACGTAACACGATGTCAAATTCTGGCACTCAACTCTCTCTAGAGTACACGTCACACCACTGTTCCAACATGAACTTTTTTTTCAACAACACAAAAATAAGCATGTCAGAAGAATAATTTATCGTTTACATAGCACAAAGTGAAAAACTGACAATTAACCAGAAGATTCAGGCTGTGTAAACAGAGAGAATGAGTTACCACTTTGCACCAGATTTCTTTTTGTCTGTTATCTGGGTAATTCAGTCTACAGCTGGTGTGTTTTTCCCTTACTGCTTGAGTAGTTGTCACAATGCATCTCTCATCTTATTTTTCCTTAAGGATAAGCAAAATGGAAGCAATTGACTTGTGATTGCTAGACTGAGAATCTAGAGTTTGGATTGTTTTTTTCCACTCCTAATTTGTTTTCTAAGAGTTACAGGTCTGAAAAATTCCTGAAATATCTTACTTATTCTTATCCATGGTTATTAGCCACAGCAAACTCCTCACAGCATAGAGGTGTGTAGAAATGGGGTCTCAGTACTAATTTGGTATGGGGCCAGCATGACGAATGGAAAGAAACATTTTGGTTGACAATCCAGTATTCTAACTCCCCAATAATCACACTAACTAGTTACTTACAGCACCATTTGTTTTTTCAAAGAGGCAATGAAGGAAATCACAAAAGCTTCAACTCAGCCTTTGCACCATCCAGAGAGTGGAATAGCAAAGATGCTGACCTTACCCCAGGGAGAGAGAAGCTTGTGACCAGAGAGAGTCAGACTCATTATCTAATGAAACTGAACTCCCAATTAGGGCTGTTTCTTGCAATGTGCTTCCCAGTCCATCCTCGGTCAGAGTACAGCAGGATACAGCCCACCCCTCTTTATCCTATTTTTGTGGCATTTCAAAAGCGAGTTTTTAGAAATTCTGGGTGTTCAGATAACAGATACTTCCAAAGAGGTCCAAAAGAAACAAAAAATAAATAAAAGTAAAAAAGGCATTGTTACTTCTAACTTAGAGTAGGGCAAAATCCTGTGATGGGTCAGAGGTACAGAAGGGCTGGTGCTTGTCCAGACAGTAGAGGTCAGCTCTCTAGTCTTGCAAAATCCAAGGAAGCTAAAAGAATTTAACTGAAGCTATACTGTTAATCTTAAATCATGCTTCAAGATTCACATTCAAGGACTTTAACCTTGACTCCAAGAACAATTCTCTATCTCTTTTTCCAAGTACTTAGTATCCTTTTTAATCCAAAAATAATCCATGTTTGTTCTTTAAAAATTGAGAAATATGGAAAAAATAAAAACACTAAATTTATCTATAATCACTCCCCCATCCAGAGATAGTAATAACATTTCCATGGATAACTTCTTTCCAGTCCTTTTATGTAGATAGGTATTTTTATTTTTTTATTTTATATAAAATAAAAATTAATAGATATTGCACATGGTATTTAGCCTGTTTTTTCTTAATTTATAAATCCTAAACCTACTTTTCATGCCACTATACAGTTGCCCTTACAGTATTTTATCTGGTACGCTCACATATATTCCTAAAAACACGTAGAAATTTAGTATAAGATTGAGCCTTCATTTTATACTGACTCTTTAAGCAATGAGAAGAATCATAAGACATGGATTCAATTCCTAGTTCCACTAAGTAGTTGTGTGTTTGGAGGAAAGTTCTCTGGGCACTGGTTTTCTTATCCATGAGATAAGATTATATAGTTAATTTCTAGAAAGTCCCAGAAGAGGACTTCCGATACAAAAGTCATAAAACACACCGTTTAACTGCTCCTCATTGCCTGTTATGGACACTCCATATAAGAGGAGTTTCCCCTTTCCCTTCATTCTGTGATTTGCTTTTCCTTTATTTTTCCATTTCCTTTCCCTTGAAACAATGAAATGTGATGCCTTTGATCTGCTCACCAGAAGATGGGTGGCTGGCCTCTTCCCAGCTTCTGCAAACTCAGCGCCAGTCTCCCGCTGTGGAGTACAAGGTCTGTTTTGAGCCCCAAGCTTAAGGCAGGTTCTTCCATGTGTATAGTGGGGGCTCATCTGAGCTCTGACCCCCTCGGGTAGAAACTGACTCCCAGAGCTTGAAGTCTGCTTTCTTGAAGACTCCAGCCAGAGAGAGACTATGAGAAAATGTTAAGACACATTCATTTTCTTTGGATCAGAAACAGAAACATAAGTATCTTCCTCCTTTAAAGGAGCCAGTAAAGACTCTGTGTTTCACATCCAAAGGAAGCAAGGAAGAGACAATGTTTTCCACTGTAGAAGATGAAGATGGATGGGAGATCTGATTCGCCAGTAATTTGGAATTCAAAGGAATCCCTGAGGGCTGATAATAGCAATTCACAGCTGTGCTAGATTTCCTGAGTTCCACATACGATCCTGCACTACTGAGTTCGTAAGGTGTTTACTACTGAGTTCTTAAGGTGTTTCTCATGCTCGTGGCCTGAAAAAAAGGACACCCCTCTTTGCTTCCCCACCCTTCGGATCTATCCAAGCTGCTCATGGAGCTGGCCCAAGACCAACAAAGATCAAGAGATGGAATACAGACTTGAGTTTTATCTCTGCCTATTTTCTTGAGCCTGTCAATTTGAGTATCTCAAGAAGAGCCAAGCATCTCATCAGAGAGCCTTTGCAGCACATCTAGAGAAGATATGATGGAGCTTCTGATGTTTTACTTTTATCATGAATGCCGTTGACCCCAGAGACTTGAGGTTCTGGTATGAAACAGGAGCAGAGCAAGGAATAGCCCTGGGGCATTGCATATCTCAGGAGGCACTGGTATTCCTGCATATCAGCAAGCAGGATTCCAAAGCGTGGAGGCATCAGATCACTGAGCACCCTTTGAGATGTTTCCTTCTTGATTCCTCTCCGATCCTCGTCCTTGATACTAAACATATCAATAATCTTCATGGAACTAGACATCTTTCCTTACTGTTGCCTACACTCCTAGCAGCTCTTTTTTCATTGAGATGTTGAAAAATAAAATGAGAAAATGCTTTGAAAGTGAAATGGTTTGCATATGAAAGGGACTGGATATTTTGTTTGTGATAGCTCCGATGAATCCTCCCTTGTCTCCCTGCAGTAGACTGTCATAATATTTCATTGTGGGAATTGAAATTGCCTCATAATAGACAAGTGTCACAGAACTTGAATCTGTAGATAAATATTACAGAGAAGCATATTTCAGATCAAAATGATGGAGTGTTTTTGAGTGCTTGGAGAGCTTTTAAAGATGTGGAGCCATTCAAATGAGAAATGAGAGCCTAGAAAAGCTTTGGATTTGGAGGGCCAGCCAGCAGGGAGACTGTAGAGACATTTTTTCCACAAGGCTAGATGATAGCCAGGGTTCCATCCAGCTCTAAGAATCTGTAATTCCATATTTTTAATGAGCCCTAGTGCTATTTTTAAATATATAAAGGGCTCTCATGTGTAAGAGGAAGTAGTTCATTTCAAATGCATCAAACCAGGCCCTGTTGATAGAATTTATAAGAAGATGAACTTTTACACACAGAGGAACAACATTCAAACCTTTGGATATGCTACACAATTAATTGTTTCAAAATCAAGTAGATGTGAAGATCCAATTTGTTGGAAAAGACCCTGATGCTGGGAGAGATTGAGGGCAGGAGGAGAAGGGGGCAGCAGAGGATGAGATGGTTGGATGGTATCACCGACTCTATAGACATGGGTTTGAGCAAGCTCTGGGAGGTGGTGAAGGACAAGGAAGCCTGGCATGCTGTAGTCCATGGGGTGGCAAAGAGTCAGACATGAGTTGTAACTGAACAACAACAGCAACAAGCAGATGCAACTGTGGGAGAGTAAGGTGACCAAAGCTACCTTACTCGTGTTAGACCACAAACTCCTAATGTTTAATCCAGCTCCAGTTTTTCTGTTTCATATGTCTCCTCCAATCCAAGGCCACACACACTGTGTTTTAAAAATCAGAAGAAAGCCATGTGTAGTGACCATTTGCTTAGAGTCCTCCTCTGGTCCTGCTACCTTCTAACTCCTTTTCTTAGGCTTTCTTTTTTGGGAAAAAAATAAAGATAATTAGCTTGTGCTACTCTTAGATCTATAGAAATTGAATTGAATAAAAATTCTTGATGGGGATGTTGTATTTGTTGTTGGGAATCGCATATGGTTGCTGCTGTTTAGAATGCTCTCTTCTGCCTTCCCCTTAGCAAAATCTTTTTCAGTCTTCATCTCCTCTCCTCTCTGAATCTATCCTGACAGATTTACCCTTTCACCAGTAACATCACTACAGGATCAGGTATTCACATTCCCGGTTACCTTGTCCATAAATCCAATAAGTATTTGCTGCCTTGGGTCAGTTGCTCAGTTGTGTCCAACTCTTTGGGACCTCGTGGATGGTCACACTGTCACAGTTGCCAGACTCCTCTGCCCATAGGATTTCCCAGGCAAATAAGGGTACCATCCTCTTCTCCAGAGGATCTTCACAGGGACTGAACCCTGCTCTCTCACATTGCAGGAAGATTCTTTACCATCTGAGCCACCAGGGAAGCCCCTTCATATCGGTTGCTTGTTTACTCTTAAGACTCATTTATCTTTGTATCTCCAGCATCTCACTTAGTGCTTGGCCCTTAGGAGCTTCTCAGTATACCATTATTTGGTTGAAAACATGCAGTGGTTTTTCATTTATTTTAGAGCCTAAGAAGTTAGTTACAAATCCTCTGACAGCCTTCAATGCAACAAATCATGAGTACAAACTTTTAGATATGTTTATGAATCCCCCAAATGCCTTTCTGGGCTAAGATAGAAAGGGATTAGAGAGCAAGGAATGTCTACTGCAAGGCATTTGCACTTGCTTTTTTGGCTGCAGTTCCATGAAGTTCCCTTCCTTGCTTCACACATATCACATGAAGATAGCTTTTCAGTGGAATTCTCGCTTGACTCTTCTATAAAACAAAACCATCCATTCCAACTCTCAGTACTTCCTATCTACATTCATCTGCTTTCATTTTTTTCCATAGTAATTTCTATCTAATGTACTGTATATCTACTTGTTTGTTTCTTCTTCGCCTCCTCTCTCGTCAAAAGGGAATATACCCGGCAAGTTTTGTTCATTGTTTTACTTTCTAGAAGAATGCCTGGCATGTACCAAAGGTTCAACAAACATTTACTAGACAACTAAATAATCAGTGAGTGAATAAATGAATTGTTTAAAACGTGAAAAGGTGGAGAGAAACATGGGAGGGCTAATTTCCTTCCTTCATATGGCATACGGTCATCAGTTAGGTTCAGTTCAGTCGCTCAGTCGTGTCTGACTCTTGTGACCCCATGGATTGCAGCACACCAGGCCACCCTGTCCATCACCAACTCCTGGAGTTTACTCATACTCATGTCCATATAGTCGGTGATGCCATCCAGCCATCTTATCCTCTGTCATCCCCTTCTCCTCTTGCCCCCAATCCCTCCCAGCATCAGGGTCTTTTCCAGTGAGCCAACTCTTTGCATCAGGTGGCCAGAGGATTGGAGTTTCAGCCTCAGCATCAGTCCTTCCAATGAACACCCAGGACTGATTTCCTCTAGGATGGACTGGTTGGATCTCCTTGCAGTCCAAGGGACTCTCAAGAGTCTTCTCCAACACCACAGTTCAAAAGCATGAATTCTTTGGTACTCAACTTTCTTCACGGTCCAACACTCACATCCATACATGACCACAGGAAAAACCATAGCCTTGACTAGATGGACCTTTGTTGGCAAAGTAATGTCTCTGCATTTTAATACGCTATCTAGGTTGGTCATGGAGAAGGCAATGGCAACCCACTCCAGTACTCTTGCCTGGAAGATCCCATGGGTGGAGGAGCCTGGTAGGCTGTAGTCCACGGGGTCGCGAAGAGTCAGACACGACTAAGCGCTCACTTTCACTTTTCACTTTCATGCACTGGAGAAGGAAATGGCACCCCACTCCAGTGTTCTTGCCTGGAGAATCCCAGGGATGGGGGAGCCTGGTGGGCTGCCGTCAATGGGGTTGCACAGAGTTGGACATGACTGAAGCGACTTAGCAGCAGCAGCAGCAGCATGTTGGTCATAACTTTCCCTCCAAGGAGTAAGCATCTTTTAGTTTCATGGCTGCAGTCACCATCTGCAGTCATTTTGGAGACCCCCAAAATAAAGTCTGACATTGCTTTCCACTGTTTTCCCTATTTGCCATGAAGTGATGGGACCAGATGCCATGATCTTCATTTTCTGAATGTTGAGCTTGAAGCCAACTTTTTCACTCTCCTCTTTCATTTTCATCAAGATGCTTTTTAGTTCCTCTTCACTTTCTGCCATAAGGGTGGTGTCATCAGCATATCTGAGGCTGTTGTTATTTCTCCCGGCAATCTTGATCCTCCAGTCCAGCGTTTCTCATGATGTACTCTGCATATAAGTTAAATAAGCAGGGTGACAATATACAGCCTTGACATACTCCTTTTCCTGTTTGGAACCAGTCTGTTGTTCCATGCCCAGTTCTAACTGTTGCTTCATGGCCTGCATACAGATTTCTCAAGAGGCAGGTCAGGTGGTCTGGTATTCCCATCTCTTGAAGAATTTTCCACAGTTTATTGTGATCCACACAGTCAAAAGCTTTAGCATAGTCAATAAAGCAGAAATAGATGTTTTTCTGGAACTCTCTTGCTTTTTCAATGATCCAGCGAATGTTGGCAATTTTACCTCTGGTTCTTCTGCCTTTTCTAGAACCAGCTTGAATGTCTGGAAGTTCATGGTTCACATATTGCTGAAGCCTGGCTTGGAGAATTTTGAGCATTATTTTAAACAAGGCCATAGATGTTGTCTAAAGATGATGAATCAAGGAATTAAAAGTTGAGGTATGTTATTCAAAGTTAGGATGTTAACTGAAAAAAAATTAAAACCTAAAACGTTTAAGCATTGGGAAACTGATGGGGTTGGGTGCAGTGTAAGTGAGTGACATATTTTGTTTCATATTGATGGCCAACTGGTATTTTTTAAGTGATTAAACCAAGAAATAGCAGTAGAAGAGTATTCCATATAATATGGAATTAGCTAGCAAAAAGCTGAAAATATGAATAGTTGTTACCTCTATGGGGTGAGACTGGCTATGGGATGAGACTATGGACTTTCACATTGTATTTCATAATTTTTTGTTAAGTCAGACTTTTCAGTATCACATGAATATATTATTTTTATACTTAAAACAGAAACAACAACAAAAAAACCCCTCTGACTTTTAAAAGAGAAGACCATTTGTAGTGGGAGATGCTGTCCTGTAACCATGTCCCTTATGACATTTGGTGTATCGGGACGAGAAAAATCTCTTACCAAGAAAATTCTAAAAATAAAAGTTTGCTTTCTTTCTCTCTAACTTGGAGTTTAAGGAAGTTATGAGGACCTTTGAAAGACTGTAGAATTTGGGATCAAAAGAAACAGTAATCCTAGAAAAATCTTTTAACACGTTGATATGCCTCCATCTTCTAACTCTTCAGTGGTGGCTTTGCCCATAACATTCTATTCCTTTATTCAGGGTTCTAAGGAGATGAGATGTGCAAACTCTAAGCTATAGGAAACCCTGACAGCATTTTTCTCGGACTCTAAGAACCAGAAACTGGGGAGGAAAAGGCTAGTTCTCTTGAATTTCAGATATGCAAATGAATGTGCCAAACTTTGTTTATAGGTTGTTGTTGTTCAATCACTAAGCTGTGTCCAACCTTTTGCAACCCCAAGGACTGCAGTACACCAGGCTCCCCTGTCCTCCAATGCTCCCAGAGTTTGCTCAAACTCATCGTCCATTGAGTCGGTGATGCTATCTAACCATCTCATCCTCTGCAGCCCCCTTCTTTTGCCTTCACTCTTTCCCAGCATCAGGATCTTTTCCAAAGAGTTGGCTCTTCACATCAGGTGGCCAAAGTATTAGAGCTTCAGCAACAGTCCTTCCAATGAATATTCAGGGTTGATTTCCTTTAGGGTTGACAGGTTTGATCTCCTTGTGATCCAAAGGACTCTCAAGAGTTTTCTCCAGCACCACAGTTGGAAAGCATCAGTTCTTTGACAGTTAACCTTCTTTTGGGTTTAACTCTCACAACTACATATGGCTACTGGGAAAACCGTAGCTTTGTTTAAAGGACTCAGTACGATTTCTGAGTCACTAGCCCCAAAGATCTCACTGCATGAAGATCTTCTGAGGAAGGTATTGATGTACTGAACATGCTACAGTCACCCACGCAATTCAGAGTACACCCGGGAAACAAGTGGTGAAAAGGGAGTAGACAGGAGACAGGTTCACAGGAATCTGCCGCCAGCCTCATTCTCTTCTTAAAGACTCTGGGTAGTCTTTCTTAAAGACTTTGTTAAAGACTGTTCTTTCTTAAAGACTCATTCTAGTGCCCTGGGCTCTAAAAGACAGTAAAGTTGCCCTTTAGGACCTCTCCCCCACTCTTCTAAACAAAGGACTGTTCGGGTCCCCTCCCTGGAGTGATGGCCATTTCACGGGGGTGTGCTGGGCTAGGCTGGGCAAGAAATATACAGAAAATAGAAAAACAAAAAAGACTTCTGCAAATCCTCATCGCAGAAGCCTACATTCCTGATTGCCTGCGTATAACATTAAGGGGGAAATTACAAATAAGGCAGTCAATGAGTTAGTATGAATCAGATCTTTGTTCCTTGGCAAACTCTGCCTGGAACCCTGAGTGCAGGCTTCTCATTGACTTGCAGCATTGATTTTGGCTTTGAAATGTGCCTGACACCCATTCTCTTCCCACTAGGCAGAAAGTGTAAGAGAAGGTGACCCCACGGCTGGATCCCCTTTGGTCAGGCTTATGAAAGGAGCAATCTCTATGCAGTGTCTATGCATTCCTCCCGAATTGGGAAGGAGGTGAGAAATGGTCCCTGGAGGGACCTGGGAACAGAGGAAGGCAGCCAGCAGAGCAATTGTTCTGGCTCCACCGTGTGCCACCCACATCCGCGGGCTGAATACTGTCTCTGAGGTCAAACCAGCCATCCCCAGTCACCCTGCAGCCAAATGGAGGTGAAGCAGGCACCTGGAACATTCCACAGTTCAGACAAACAAAAGAAACAAGACCTCGGGGTTGGAAGAAAGGGAAGAGAATCGTTTCAGCTGAGTGTTGATTCATTTCCAAGTTCAAAGTGCTTACACCTTTTTTTATGGCTTGATTTTTTGTTTTTAATTTTTAACACCAAAAATATTTTGTACCAGGGTATAGCCAATTTAAAACGTTGTGATAGTTTCAGGTGAACAATGAAGGGACTCCAACAAAAATCTACTGTATAGCATGTGGAATTCTGCTCAATGTTATGTGGCAGCCTGGATGGGAGGGGGTTTAGGAGAGAATGGATACATGTATGTGTATAGCTGAGTCCCTTCACTGTTCACTTGAAACTATCAAAGTGCTTACACTTTTAAGTCATTTGTCCTCCAGGTAAATTTCAAAGGCAAGATTGTATTTTCTCCATTTAGTAACTGGTGACATCAAAGCTCAGATTTGATTCAGATCATGGTCGATTTGCCAGACAGGACTGTACTCTGTTTCTTGACTGGCTTGTTTTCTGGTCTTTTCCCAAGGCCACATTACCAGTAGATGTCATTATCCGACCAGCAGACAAGTGCTTGACAATAGAAATTCCAACCACTTGGCTGGAAGCTAAGGTTTGGGGAGGATGTTCGCTAGAAGGGAAAGACTTGAACCCCCTCTTCCCCACACAGAGTTGGGGGACTAGACCTCATATCAACTCCCATCAATATGACTGCATTCTTTTTTTTTTTTTTTT
>SJYC01111828.1:0-20010 GCA_006408675.1 Madoqua kirkii
CTCTGAAGCCCTGCCACCAAAATGAGGAGGTATGGACTACATGTTTTCCTTAAAGATCTAAAATATAATCCCAAGGGGTGTATTTTTATATTATTATTATTTTGCTATTATTACTATTATTTGCTGTTACTTATCCCTTCTGGTTGTGAGTCAACGACACATCCTAAAACAGGTGGATTCCAATACCCTCCATTCTAACTTTAATTTCCACACTAACAATAAACACGGTGACCTTGATTCCTTATTTTCCCATGCTGATGGAAACTCAGCTTTTCCACCCTGGACAGCTTGCTGTTCTGTGGCTCCTGCCACTGCTAACATGGCAGCTGTCGCAGCATTTAGTCATGGAAAGACCCATTAGCTCATCTGATCCCATCTCCCTGCCAGAACAGGATATAGGCCCTAAAAAATGCATCCTGGTCTAATGACTGCTTAGGAGGGTATTTACCCGAGGTTACAGCCAACGTGGCTTCAAAAAACAGGAAATAAGACCTCACCTCGGCTAATTATGATACCAGTTATAACAATGCAGTGAAGGCTCTATGGAAGCCAAGCCCGCACTCTCAGGCAAGGCTCTTGGAACCTCACTGGCTGTCAAGGACCTGAAGCTGCAGCTCTAACCATCCTCTGTAGGGTCTCGGGAATATTGCGTATTGCGACTTTCACATCCCATCAGATGGGTGCCTGATCAAAAATAAAGAAAATTGTATCAGCTAGTGAAGTTCCTAAATTGGTCTCAATTCACAGAACCCCTTATGGGCAAGTCCCTTGTCTCATTTGCCTTTGATTGTTACCAAAACTTAAAATACTCAACAATTTTAATTAAGGCTAGATGAAAAGGAGCACACATTTATCAGAGAGGAAGGAGAGGGGGAAAGGACACAAAGATTCTGGGTTCATTCATCTGGGGAGTGTCTAGGTGAGTAAGAGCTCAAACCGAAACAGAATTTTTCCTCCTAAAAACTACCTGGTTGATATTAGTAACAGATGGTGTGATCACTCACCCAGAGCCAGACATCCTGGAATGTGAAGTCAAGTGGGCCTTAGAAAGCATCATTATAAACAAAGCTAGTGGAGGTGATGGGGTTCCAGTTGAGCTATTTCAAGTCCTGAAAGATGATGCTGTGAAAGTGCTACACTCAATGTGCCAGCAAATTTGGAAAACTCAGCAGTGGCCACAGGACTGGAAAAGGTCAGTTTTCATTCCAATCCCAAAGAAAGGCAGTGCCAAAGAATGCACAAACTACCGCACAATTGCACTCATCTCACACGCTAGTAAAGTAATGCTCAAAATTCTCCAAGCCAGGCTTCAGCAATATGTGAACCATGAACTTCCAGATGTTCAAGCTGGTTTTAGAAAAGGCAGAAGAACCAGAGATCAAATTGCCAACATTCGCTACATCATTGAAAAAGCAAGAGAGTTCCAGAAAAACATCTATTTCTGCTTTATTGACTATGCCAAAGCCTTTGACTGTGTGGATCACAATAAACTGTGGAAAATTCTGAGAGAGATGGGAATACCAGACCACTTGACCTGCCTCTTGAGAAACCTGTATGCAGGTCAGGAAGCAAGAGTTAGAATTGGACAGGGAACAACTGACCAGTTCCAAACAGGAAAAGGAGCACGTTAAGTTTGTATATTGTTACCCTGCTTATTTAACTTATATGCAGAGTACATCATGAGAAACGCTGGACTGGAAGAAACACAAGCTGGAATCCAGATTGCCAGGAGAAATATCAATAACCTCAGATATGCTGATGACACCACCCTTATGGCAGAAAGTGAAGAAGAACTAAAAAGCCTCTTGATGAAAGTGAAAGAAGAGAGTGAAAATGTTGGCTTAAAACTCAACATTCAGAAAACAAAGATCATGGTATCCGGTCCCATCACTTCATGGCAAATAGATGGAGAAACAGTGGAAACAGTGTCAGAATTTATTTTCGGGGGCTCCAAAATGACTGCAGATGGTGATTGCAGCCATGAAATTAAAAGACGCTTACTCCTTGGAAGGAAAGTTATGACCAACTTAGATAGCATATTCAAAAGCAGAGACATTACTTTGCCAACAAAGGTTTGAAGAGGAGCTAAAAAGCCTCTTGATGAAAATGAAAGAGGAGAGTGGAAAGGTTGGCTTAAAGCTCAACATTCAGAAAATGAAGATCATGGCATCTGTTCCCATCACTTCACGGAAAATCGACTGGAAACAGTGTCAGACTTTATTTTTGGGGGCTCCAAAATCACTGCAGATGGTGATTGCACCCATGAAATTAAAAGGCGCTATCTCCTTGGAAGGAAAGTTATGACCAACCTAGATAGCATATTCAAAAGCAGAGACATTACTTTGCCAACAAAAGTCTGTCTAGTCAAGGCTACGGTTTTTCCTGTGGTCATGTATGGATGTGAAAATTGGACTGTGAAGAAAGCTGAGTACCAAAGAATTGATGCTTTTGAACTGTGGTGTTGGAGAAAACTCTTGAGAGTCCCTTGGACTGATCTCCATCCTAAAGGAGATCAATCCTGGGTGTCCTTTGGAAGGACAAACTAAAGCTGAAACTCCAATACTTTGGCCACCTCATGAGAAGAGATGACTAATTGGAAAAGACTCTGATGCTGGGAAGGTTTGGAGGGCAGGAGGAGAAGGGGACAATGGAGATGAGATGGCTGGATGGCATCACCAACTCAATGGACATGAGTCTGAGTGAACTCCGGGAGTTGGTGATAGACAAGGAGGCCTGGCATGCTGCAGTTCATGGGATCTCAGAGAGTCAGACATGAGTGAGTGACTGAACTGAACTGAACACGGTCAAAGGCTTTAACGTAGTCAATAAAGCAGAAATAGATGTTTCTCTGGAATTTGTTTGTTTGTTTGTTTTTGCTTTTTCTATGATCCAACGAATGTTGGCAATTTGCTCTCTGGTTCCTCTCCTTTTTCTAAATCCAGCTTGAACAATTGGAAGTCCACGATTCACATACTGTTGAAGCCTGACTTGGAGAATTTTGAGCATCACTTTGCCAGCGTGTGAGATGAGTGCAGTTGTGCCGTAGTTTGAACATTCTTTGGTATCTCCTTTCTTTGGAATTGGAATCAAAACTTACCTTTTCCAGACATGTGGCCACTGCTGTTTTCCAAACTTGCTGGCATATTGAGTGCAGCACTTTTACAGCATCATCTTTTGGGATTTGAAATAGCTCAACTGGAATTCCGTCACCTCCACTAGCCTTATTCATAGTGATGCTTCCTCAGGCCAACGTTACTTCACATTCCAGGATGTCTGGCCCTCGGTGGTGATCACACCATTGTGGTTATTTGGCTCATGAAGATATTTTTCTGTACAGTTTTTCTGTGTATTCTTGCCACCTCTTCTTAATATCTTCTGCTTCTGTTAGGTCCATACAATTTCTGTCCTTTATTGTGCCCATCTTTGTATAAAATGCTCCCTTGGTATCTCTTATTTTCTTGAAGAGAGCTCTAGTCTTTCCCATTCTATTTGTAGCTCATTCTAGTCTTTCCTCTATTTCTTTGCACTGATCATTGAAGAAGGCTGTCTTATTCTCTCCCTTCTATTCTTTGGAACTCTAAATTCAAATGGGTAAATCATTCTCCCCTTTGTCTTTATCTTCTCTTCTTTTCTCAGCTATTTCTAAGGTCTCCTGAGACAACCATTTTGCCATTTTGCGTTTCTTTTTCTTGGGGATGGTCTTGATCACTGCCTCCGAACAATGTCATGAACCTCGGTCCATAGTTATTTGGGCACTCTGTCTATCAAATCTAATTTCTTGAATCTATTTGTCACTCCCTTGTATAATCTTAAGGGATTTGTTTTAGGTCATACCTGAATGGTCTAGCTGTTTTCCCTACTTTCTTCAATTTAAGTCTGAATTTGGCAATAAGGAGTTCATGATCTGAGCCACAGTCAGCTCTTGGTCTTGTTTTTGCTGACTGTATAGATCTTCTCCATCTTTTCCTGCAAAGAATATAATCAATCTGATTTTAGTGTTGACCATCTGGTGATGTCCATGTGTAGAGTCTTCTCTTGTGTTGTTGGAAGAGGGTGTTTGCTATGACCAGTGTGTTCTCTTCACAAAACTCTATTAGCCTTTACCTGGCTTCATTTTGTACTTCAAGCCCAAATTTGACTGTTACTCTAGGTATCTCTTGACTTCCTATTTTTGCATTCCAGTCCCCTATTATAAAAAGGCCAACTTTTTTGGGTATTAGTTCTAAAAGGTCTTATTAGAACTCTTCAACTTCAACTTCTTCAACATTACTGATTGTGGCATAGACTTGGATTACTGTGATACTGAATGGTTTGCCTCCCATCTTAAAAAAAAATCATAATACACCACCACTACCACCATCACCACCACCTGTCATCGATAAGCATCTCCAACAGGTGTGTTCGTTAGTCACTTGGTTGTGTCTGACTCTTCACGACCCCATGGACTGTAGCCCACCAGGCTCCTCTGTCCATGGAATTCTCCAGGCAAGAATATTGGAATGGGTTGTCATTCCCTTCTCCAAGGAATCTTCCCGACTTAGGCATCAAACCCATGTCTCCAGCACTGTAGGTAAATTCTTCACTATCTGAAACACCAGGGAAGTACTGCCTCTTGTTCAGCTGACAGTCCTTGGAGTTGCCTCCACTATTTCACCTCCCTGTCCATTCTCAGGACAATCTGGCATCTGGTTGTTTCAATTTTGTTAGTCAGGTCAATGATGACCTCTCGTCTGCAAAATGCCAAGGGTGCTTTTGAATCCTTATAGCATTAGAACATTAGACAGGTGACCTCATCCCACAGCAATTGGGTATATGTTTTCTGCCAGCATGCTGGAAGGACAAGGACAAGGAAGAAGGTTCATGTGGTTTCTGTATGACTTCTCTTGGCTTCTGAGAATCTATTTGCCCTTGGCTCTTTTTCTACCTCCTGTCTCAATGTCTGTCTCTTCTCTTTAGCAGTTGATTTTCTCTAGGATCCCATCATTAAGGCCTGATTTCACTCTCTGTCCTCCCTGCAGGCTCTTGATGGGCATTCAACCTGTGCACTTACCTGTACTCAGAAGAGTCCTGCCTTAGACAGACGCTCTGGGGTTGCCATCTTGAATTTCCTAACTTTTGACAAGAGCTTCTGCCTTTTCATTGTGCACCAGATCCCACAAATTTTATAATCTGTCCTGCTTCAGGCTGTCTCATCTATCACCAAGAATCCCGTTACCACCTGTGACTGACTAACTCTCTAGGTGTTAGACCTAGTACAGAATACTAACCTCTTCCTCTTAAAATGCATCTTAAAACTCTAACTACTCTAAACTTCTTAGCAACCCTGATATTTATGATCTTTTCTGAGCTTCTGGCTTTCTGCCCCCAAATGCCTTAACCCTTTCTTGCTGCAGGTAAGGCCACGGTTTTCCTCAGGAAGCAGCCTTGAGTCTGTTTTAGCAAATGAACAAGAGTTTGATTGTGTCTCTGTAGGGCTGCGGTGCTGAGCAAGGCTCAGGTGACATTGTCTTGGAAAATGTTCAAAATGGATCTTTACTCATCAGTCTCTTCCAGGGCTATGGGAAAATCTTTAAAAATGTTTCTGTGAAATGTCTGTCGTGAATCCATCAGCCTCAATTAGCTGTAAAATGTGCCACCAGGTAACCCAACCAACAACAGTGGCAGGAAGTTATTTGATTAAAACTAACAGTTCTCAAAACCTCTCCTTAATCATGCTTATATTAAAGGATGGTTAGTTTCAAGCCAGCTTTATGAAAAAGTTCGTTACCAGAATCTCATGTCCCTGCTCTTGGTTAACCTGAGTGATACAGACAGAGTAAAAAGACAAAATAGGTAATTAAATAGTTAATCCCACTGTGGGATTCTAAGCAGAGAAAAAAGTATGGGAGACCCTCATAAGTTAATGATCTCTCAAGAAAGCAGGTTGTTTAATCATGAAACCAAGCAGGCTTGCTTAGCCACAAAGCCGTGTAATAGAAGCATATGCCAAGCCCCCAAAAGATAAAACAATGGTGGAATAAGACTCATATCCTGCCCTGTGCGCTCCTTAAGTTAATGATTCCTAAGACGTGCTCTCTGGGCACACTAAAAGCAAAATAATAAGGGAAGGACATTATACTGAAACCTGAGATGATTTACTATTTTAGCGTGTTGCCACCACATTTTTGCTTATTCCCATTGTGCTATGATAACTCCTGGCTTGACCACATAGGGATAAGAAAACTCCCCTGCCCAACGTAGAGGGGGAGCTCATGATGGAAGCTTGACATCTGCTCAAGAACTAGGAAGAAGGTAGCCTTCTTCCTTTCTCCACTTCTCCTTTGACTGGAAGACTCCAGTCCACTAAATTTTCTGGATGCAGAACTCTCTCCCTCCCTGCATGTAAGCCTCACAAGCGACCTATCTAATAAATCACTTTTTATCTATCTGTTTGCCTCTCACCAAATTATTTCTGCTCCAAGACATAAAGACTCCTAGCTCCTCAGAGCCTCCTGAGACACATTTCTGAAGTTCCATGAGCAGATGGGGAGATATTGTTTCCATTTCTCTGTGACAGAGGCTATGTGTCCAGTTAACCTGAGAGTGACTTCATAACATTAGTGTTAGTTGCTGAGTCATGCTTGACTCTCTGTGACCCCGTGAACTGTAGCCTGCCAGGCTCCTCTCTCCACGGGATCCTCCAGGCAAGAATACTGGAGTTAGTAGTCATTCTCTTCTCCAGGGGATTTTCTGGACCCAGGGATTGAATCCAGGTCTCTTGTATTGCAGGTGAATTTATTATCGTCTGAGCCACTGTGGAAGACTTTCATATCATTAAAAAGGAAGTAAAACAGAAAAGAGTTGAACTTAGCCTTGTTTTCTGCCACTAGTAACAGAAATCTCTTCTTGCCAACCCTGACATTTGCAATACCATTAAAATTGTGATCTATACTAGCTTAAAAATAAACACTGTTTTCCTGGTATCAGAGCCAAAAGATGACAAAAAGTCATTAAAAGTGGCATTATCTTATATTGTTCTTTTCATATTTCTCTGAAAATTTATAGAAAATGCTAAGATGGCTGATAGAAGACTAATTATTCTCAAAATCTTCTTATTCCTCAAATAAAATATTGGAGTAGTAAGCCCAAACCTATAGATTTGTTTTTTTGGTTTTTCTTCTTGAAAGCAAGTTAGCATAATAATCCGAAGAAATATTAGGCCAAAGTAACAGGCCATTGATGTTGGGTGATTATACATTAATTAATGAACCCCAGTAACTATTCTTTTCTCATTGTCCTTGGAATGCTATCTCGGAAATGAACCTCTTCATCCCTACTCCAAATTCTCTTTCTTGTTATCAGTTCATGTGATGATACTAAAGAAAGAAAGAAAAATCTTCCCGAGCCCTTCTTCTAGATCTGGTCCCTGCCCGTATCTCCTAAAGAATCATCTGTGGCATCCCAGCTCCAACCCTTGCTCCAGAACCTTCTGTAAGTGATTCTGTCTCCTCTGTTCAGTGGTCCTTGCTTCTGTTACATCTTGAGGGTAACTTATGGGAAACTGAAAAGATCTTCAGAGCCAAGTAACATCAAAAGAGCAGACACCACAGCAGCAGCTCAGGCATGCCTGAGAAGAAGGAACCTTCCACAAAGATTTTACAGATGACATCTTTGTCCATATCATAATATTACTTGCAATTCCCTCTTAATCCATAGCTTCTTGCCCACAGCACGTCTCACTCCCAATTACAGAGTGGGGGCTATTGTCTAGAGAATAATAGACAACATCATTTGGATGTTCACTTCAGCGCTCCCCTCTGGGTTTCCCTTTATCCACTTGTGGGCCGTTGGCATCTGGAGATCAGGAATACTACCCAACAGGACTAAAGGTGCCAATACTGCCGGGCACTCCTGACCCCGAGGAGCTCAGCGTGTTCTTTAAGTTCAAGTCTGTTCTTCCCCAACCTGCAGGAAGTATTCATCAACATGAAAGCAGTGTGTGTCCAGGTTACCTGCATGTCATGGGAAAACAGCCACTGACTCACTGTGTCTTGATCACACACAAAGTTCACAATAGGCACCAGGTTTGTCAGAGAGCTCCTTGTTCAGATAAGGATAACTCCGGACTTGAGAGAAGTTGTTCTCCATCCTGGGAACGTTTCCCTTGTGTCTTTTATGAGTAAATGTGACACAGAGAAGATATTATTGATCATAGAAGATAGAGGCTTACACTCAGAGACTAGCAGAGAGAGGGGGGCTCAGTCAGGGCTGCATTTAAGATTCCCCCCCCCCCAACATCATAGGCTGGATGGCAGAGCAACTCCCTTGTGCTGTTTCGTGCCAGATCTCGCCCACACCTGACGGTCTTCAAATGCATTCTGCTCTCTCACGCTGCTGGGTCTCCACATCTGTGATGCCTGCTACTCAGAACACCCTTCTCCATCTGGCTAAATCCTACACCCTCGAACAGTTCAGCTCTCCTGGAATCAGCCTCCATTGACCCTCCAGACTGAGACAGATATCTTTGTTCCTTTTCTAGTCTTACTTAGGGAATGGCTCCCTCCATCAGCTCTGATTAGGCAATCATTGTGCCTGGTTTGGCATATATGAGTCACTGAAAGAAGGAAAGGAAGTGGAAGGAAGAAAGGAAGGAAAGAAGGGAGGGAGGCAGGGTGAGGGAGGAAAGGAGAGAGGGAAGGAATGAAAGACAAGAAGGAAAATATAAATGAAGAGATGAGAAAAGCAGGAAGAGCATGCTGAACACTCAAACTTGCTGTCTCTGAACACATTTAATTTTGGAAATTCCATTTCTAAAGAGTGTCACCCAGGTGAACAGCCTGGTGGGGACTGTTAACAGATGCATCTACCCAGCAAATCTGTTTTCTTCATGTGCAGTTCACAGAGATAAGCAATAATGGTCTCTGATTCAACCACTATTACTATCTTGATTAAAATATAACCTTTCACTGAGATCACATTACTTTAAACACTAATAGCTGTCTTTGCCTAACAAGCCTTAAAGAACGATGCAGTTGAGAATTAGTTTTGCACAAGGTAAGTGTTGTTTGGATTCTCAAGTAAGTAAGAGGGCAGAGAATTTAGGCTTGAAATGAATCACTGCCAGCCTATGTTTCCACGAGCCCTCCCCACCCCCTATCAGCTCTGACCAGGACATCAGAAGTGAGTGCCAATTTAGACATAGAAAACACACTTATGGTTAACAAAGCGGTGCTCATAAATTAAGAAGTTGGGAGTGACATACACACTACTATATAAAAAATAGATAACCAACACGGACCTACTGTATAGCACAGGGAACTCTACTCAATATCTTATAATAACCTGTAACGGAAAAGAGTCTGTAAAAGAATATATATGTATGTATGTGTGTGTGTGTGTGTGTGTGTGTGTGTGTAACTGAATCACTTTGCTGTACACATGAAACTAACACAACATTGTAAATCAACTATACTTCAATTAAAAAAAAATACAGAGCACCATGAGAGAGAAAGTGTTAATCATTCATTCGTGTCCTACTCTTTGCAACCGCATGGACTATAGCCTGCCAGGCTCCTCTGTCCATAGAATTCTCCAGCAAGAATACTGGATGGGGTTGCCATTCTCTTCTCCAGTGAGGCTTCCTGACCCAGGGATCAAAGCCAAGTCTCCTGCATAGCAGGCAGATACTTTACCAACTGAGCCACCAGGGAAGAGTCACAGAGCACCATAAGACCATCAGTTTCCAAATAAAAACAGTAACATTGCCAAAAAAGAAAGGGAAAAAGAAGTGAGTGGGTTGAGACTCTGAGCTCAGGAGCTGGTCTCCAGGACCCAGAAGGTAAGCCTTGGACATGTGTATATATAGCTGCTGATTCAAATGAGTCTCCCTGGGACCCGTAACCTGCTTGATGAGACTCTTGATAGTTGGCCTAACTCTGGCCAGCCTCCTCTCTCGGGCAGCTCAGTTCCACGCTCTGAACCCAGGGCTACCCGCTGAGGTCCTGCTGTTGGCAGATTTCTCATCCAGAGCCCTAAGGGTGCCCCCTGCCTGAGGCGGAGGGCCATGCACCCCGCCGGTGCTGCCCGATCCTCCCCTAACTCGAACAGCCTTGAGTACTGTGCCAGTGTGAGCAGGCCCAAGCGCCTGGGCTTCAGGCATGGAGACCAGATGACTCTCAGCTAAGGGGCCAAGCCCACAGCTGGCTTAATTCTGCCATCACGATTGTGCCCTGCCCTGTCTCTCTCTGTGTCTCTACCCACTCAGGCCTGTGAGGTGGCACCCCACCCTGAAGCGCAGCCAAGCTCGCCAAAGCTGTGAAAATCTCCTAGAGGATGATGCAATCAGGTATTAGGGAGATGATTTGTCAACATTTATGAAATAACATGTCCTTACCATAGCAACATCCCTCCCATCAATTCAGAAATAAAATCCAGAAGAGTGAGGAGCTGAGAAGGTCGCTCTGTGCTTGATTCGGAAAAGGAAACAGCATGAAACTGAATGAAATCTGTAGGCAGAATGCTGTCAAGAGCTAGAGACAATAATCAAGGATTTAGTAAGATAATAGAATCCTCATTGTCTCCTCCCGTTTTATATCTATATTAATATCTACATCTATATTTATATCTATAATTTGTTTCTCTTAATGGTTAGCACTGAAACGCTCAATGTGAAATATATTAATATTAAAATCAGCTTGATGTCATCCCTGGTACTGTGAATGAAATACTCATGGTAAAAGAACACAGATGCAGGGCTAAGATTTAAAGTCACCACGCCCTCACCCCTGATTTTCACTCCAGTGGCCCCAATTTCCATTGTCAACCTGCCCAGAGCCTTCTGCTCTGCCCCACGCACTCAGCACAGCCCCGCTTTGAAAGACTCTGCAGGGGACTTCCCCGGTAGGCCAGTGGTTAAGAATCTGCCTGCCAGTGCAGGGGACATGGGTTCTACCCCTGGTCCAAGAAGATCCCACACGCCATGGAGCAACTAAGCCGCAACGAACGAAGCCTGCAAGTCCTACAGCCCATGAGCCGCAGCAAGAAGAGTCACCACGATGAGAAGCCTGCAGCTAGAGGAAGCCCAGGCAGCGACGAAGACCCAGCCCAGCCAAAAATAAGCAAATAAATAAAATAAAAGCCTTCTCAGGCAGAGCCTTGCTTCTGGTCTGGCTAACGAGTTCTGGAGCCCATTGGGCACTCTGGTTGGCATTCTGTCCCAGGCAGAGCAGAAGGGCATCCTCCAAGGCCCCTCCCTCCCAAAATCCCCGCCCCCTCCCCACCAACATCCTCAGACTCCATGGAGTCTCAGCTCCCCCGAGACTAAGGTGTTTCAGCTAGGAACCCCTCACTCCCCTCCTTTATGGATGCTCCATGGACACTGTCCAGCCATACAGGGAACAGAACGGACAGTTTGTTTTCTGTTAAAACAGGTTGTTTTAAGAGGACAAGCCCTTCCTCTGAAAGCTTTCAAGCACATTTGCACAAACACAAGTTTTTAAACAAAGTTAGAGCCAGGTCTCCTCACAGCTTGGAAAAGCTGTCTGGCCTCAGGGTGACTCATTCAGCCCACTGTGAAGTGGGGAGTTTATAATAAACAGCACCTGCCTTCCGAGGCCCTGAGAGGCTTGGCTGGCTCTTCCGTGTTTCTGTTGCCACAGCGTGTGTGTATCTCCTGCTTCTCTAAAGGGCAGCTCTGGGAATCTGAGTCACCCATGTGCATGCACATGCTGATAAAATTATATGCAAATCATGTCTTCCTAGCCTGGCAATTAGGTAATTAATTGAGATCCAGGGTAAACAGTTGAGACTAACGTCTAAACTGCATTAATTACTGTTTATGAAACTCAGTGAAAAGCTGATGGGGCAAGGTGCTATCTAAGTGGAGGATATTATTACTATACTTGAGCTCTGTTGTTAGAGGAGGTGGGAGGGGGGAGGGCTTGGGACGTTCACTCAGGGGTCCTGGGTTCCTGATGTTGCCAGGTACCCATTTGGGCTTTTGAAAGTAAGTCATTTCATTTGTAAATCTAATGCAATGTGCAAAGTCATTAAAATACTCAAGATTCTTTGAAACTTAATAGATGGGGTAACTAGAAGCTAGTTGATTGATGGTGTAACTAGAGCATGAATAATCCAAGAGTGGGGTAACAGCACTCACTGTATACAAATCAAGATGGGTTTCAGCAACACATCAGTGTCCAGTCAGGGGTTATCCCTTAAAATAGTCACTCTGGAAGGTTTTGCTGCTATCAATTGAATCCAAGAAATATTGATTGAATATCAATTGTGCTAGGCACTTATGGGAAGAAAAAGATAAAAAAAAAAAATTCCCATTTGCAGGAAGACCATGATCTTGCTGTGGAGCTGAGACATGAACACAGACAAATCAGGCGCTGAGATAAGAGCTGGAAAGTTCAGAAAAGATACTTAGGTGGCTAAGGAAGGAGGTTAGCCCTAAGTTTGTCTGGGGCATCAGGGAAGCTTCATGAAAGAGTTGTCACTTGATAAAAGCTTTGAAGAAAAATATTATTGGGGTCTTTTTTGGTGGTGGTTGGGAAAGAGGCAGAGAGGTAATGGGAGGAGATGGGAAATGCATCAGAAGCAGAGGGAGCAATGCCTGCAAAGCCTGTCAAGGACCCTGGGAGCTTGTCCCCACTTTCCTTCCCTGCCCCTACTCCCATCCCATCGGAATCTCCACCATCTGTGCAGGCATGACTGGAGGCCCACCACTCCCTTTGGTTGAAGACTGTGTTTATCCAAGGTGTAGACGGCGACAAGGCCAGGCAGGTAGGTAGCTGGGAAGCAGGACTGAAGTCACTGAGATGTAGGAGGGTTTGGCAGAAGCTACAAGTGTCAGCAGGCAGAGGTCGAAACCTATACCACTAATTCACCTGCTTATTTTTTTCACTCAAAAGACACGTGTCTACCCTGTTTTTGGCAGTGTGTTAGCTCTTAGGGAGAATAAAGAAAAGTAATAAAGCCTCCCTGTCCTCAAAGAGCTGGGCTAGGCAAAGGCAGGAGGACATGGACACAAGTGAGTCACAGCAGACAAGGAGGGGCTCTGAGGCAGGATAACCAAGTCCCCGTAGGGTCACGGCGGACAGAGGTGAGGGGTCTGTGGGTGTCAGACAGGCAGGCCAGCGGGCCTTATGAGGGACAGGAAAGGCCTGGCAGGATGGAGCTGGGCTCTGCAGCTCTGCCAGAGGGGGCGTCTCTACTTGCACATGTGAATGGCCCTGACTATGGATTAGGAGGTGGAGGTGTGCTGAGACCCCAGCCAGAGTGTGCAATTTGGAGCCTGACATTTGTAAAAGTTATCTTCAATGTTCATGAACTGGAAACAGAAAGAAACTCATTTTTTGTTAGTAAAACTTCTAGGGAATTGTCTGGTGGTCCAGTGGTGAGGACTCCACGCTTCTGTGGCAAGGGGCACGAGCTGGATCTCTGGTTGGATAATTAACATCCCACAAGTCACGTGGCAGGGCCAAATTTTCTTTTTTAAAATATACGCAGAAACATATTAGTTTACTAATCAAGACTCTCTGAATGCCCCAAGCCGAATCAACAATCTCAAAATGGTTGTCAAGTGTTCTTCCATTTTTCTAAAAAAAAATCTATTCTCAGATTTCTTCTGATCTGAGTACTTCTGGAGAGACACAATGATTGATTGAATATATAGACAGTCCCTCTCCAAAGCAGTGCTAAGCCATGCATTACTTGGTTTCAGGGTTTCAGCTCACTGTGAAACTCAAGCCGATTTGTCCCAAGTTCATCTCAAATTTCTCAGTAGTCATGGTAGCATCAAAAAAAGCTGTTTTAAAATTTTTCTACCCTAAGGCTCTGTCAGAGTTCAGTGACAAAGGACCAACTCCTATTTCACAGCTGGAGGAGAAGCTGTGCAGGGAGACCTGAGTTAATAAGCACTACGATTTAAATTTATCTTAGTGGTGCTCTGTGTCCTCTTCTGATTTGACCATGGGGAGCTGCCCAGGTGACCTGCCCTTTCATTTACCGATTGCTTAAGAATTCCTATCTTGGAAGAAAGCAGAAATGAGATGGGAGGACTGTCTGCCCTTCACTCCTGGGTAAGTGGTGTGGAGTGCTTGGAGAACAGGAAAAGGGTGTCTCTGAGACCTCAGTGCACCCGTGGCCTGCTCCCATCACCCCCTTGGAGTGGAGAAATCACTCAGGGGTCCCTCATGGACGCGTTAGCAGGAAAGTCAGAATTTTGGCCTTCCTCACACTTGCCATTGAACAGAGTCCAATGACAATAAGAACCTTAGGTGCGAAGACTTCTCTTTCTTTTCAGACAAACACGCCCCAAATTTATATATCCCAACAAATGCTGGGTCTCCCAAAAGAATCTCCTTGAGGAGTTCACCAGTTAATCTCAAACTGCTGACTTTTTTCTAAATATAATTTGAAACTCCTCATGTGGAATGACCATTAAAATCCATGTCACCTTCTTTGACCATTTATAATGGAGTTAGACTCTGACCCGAGGTTAATGAGTTGCAAAGTAACGTTGATGGTAAACACAGTCCCCCGTGCTTATCTAGCCTGGGACACCTGAGCTACAGTGAGAAGAGCTAAGACAGTGCAATAAGTGCCAGAACGCTGAAATGTGCTGTAATCGAAGGTTAAAAAATAAATAAGTAAATAAGATGGCATAGAGGAAGCCTGTAATTAATTCTGGCTAAAGTCATCAGAAACTATTTGTGAAAAAGTTTCCCTTTAAAAACTGCTTTGAATGTTGGTAATGGTTTTTATTTTGAGGGAGTGTGTTTTGCAAAACAAAAATGAGTTTCTTGGGCACACAAAGATGGGAAGAAAACAGTTGGGGAGAAAATCAAGGAGGGTAAGTGCTTTTTTCTCCTTTTTTTAGTGATGGGAAAAAAAAAACTTATCAAAGAATAGCAGGTGGCTGTCTCAGTACCATGAGGAAAATCATTTCTGTAGTTCTAGGGATGTGAGTCAAGGTCAAAGGCACCCAGGGATGGAGTCTCTGTGTGGTCAGGAGGCTGCTCCCAGTGGGGGAGGTTCTGAGCAGAGGCTGCAGCCTCACAGAGCCCAGCTCTCCACCTGGAGCCTTCCTTCCTTCTGCTTCATTCTCACTTCCTAAAACCTCACCTCAGGTCTGAGGTTAGAGGTCAGTGGCCCAATTGAGAAGAGCTGCCCTTTCCCCTGTTACGTAGTTGTTGGTTAATTGCTCAGTCATGTCTAACTCTTTGCACTGCGCCATCAGGAAATTCCCGTCACAGATTGCTTTGGGTTGGTGCTGTCTCAGCCCAAACACAGCTGTAAACATCCTTACTAGCTGAGTCTAACACAGGCACCAGCATTATCTGTGTAGGGTAAAACTCTCCATAGAGGATTTCAGGGATCAATGAGGCTAGTGTGTGCTCAGTTGCTCATCAGTTACGTCTGACTCTTTGCAATCCTGTGGGCTGTAGCCCATCAGGCTCCTCTGCCCATGGGATTCTCCTGGCAAGAATACTGGGTGAGTTGCCATGCCGTCCTCCAGGGGATCTTCCCAACCCAGGGATCGAACCTGGGTTTCCTGCCTCACAGGCGGATTCTTTACCACTGAGCCACTGGGGAAGCCCCAATGAGTCTAGTGGGTCTTGGCATTTATAGGCTGCCTAGAAGCTACATTTGGAGAATATCCAGTTTTACAGACCTTGCATCTTCAAGAAAGCTAAGGTATGGTGTGAGACTTCTTTTTCACCCATCAGACCCACTTCTGATAGACTTTATTGGCCGCCAGAGAAATAATACACTGTCAATGAGTTTTGTAAGTGCAAAGGCAGAGCCATCAGCTTTCAAAGGTAGAATTATTTGTCAGATTGTGACCTTTGTCAGAAGCAGTACCATGGATGATGACTATAAGGTCCTTTGGGATTCAGTGGGCCAGTTTCTCATAAAGCCTACAGCAAAATTGTGACCAATGTTCCTGGAATTTTAGCCTAAGTTGGGTTATCTGGTCTTCTCAGCAGTTTCATGAGAATCCCAAATCCTTTTATTAAACCCTTTTTAGGCTTGATTGGTGTTGAGTTGACGTCTCTTACCTTCAACCAAGAATCCTGTCTGATGCACATATATTGACCCAGAATTGATGTAAACTTTCAATCTGAGGAAAAAAAGCTTTGAGAAAACCAAGATTTTATAAATCAGTTCAATTCATTACTGGTTTCTCACTAAATATTAATGTAAATTTCATTTTACTCAAGAAAACATCTAGTAATCTCTTTTCACCATCTCTCTTTCTATTTCTTTCTTTCTTTGTGGGGGTGGGGGGCATGCTGCATGCCTGTGGAATCTTAGTCCCCAGACCAGGGATTGAGATTGTGCCTTCTGCAATGAAAGCATGGAGTCTTAACTAACTACTGGACTGCCTCTTTATTTCTCACACAGTGATGTCAGCCAAAATCTCTGACTTCCCCAATTCACTGTCCACCCACCCAATTTGCTCCACCTTTCTTCTGACTCCCATCATCCTCCAATCAGCTCTATTGAACTCTCTTCCACCATAAACCCTTTGATGTTTTCAATGTGCATCACATCAAGTCCATCTGGACTCTTCATTCTCACCTCACTTATTAGCCCTGTTCCACTGGGGAAAAGCTGCAGGAAAACATCCTGTATAATTCCAGAGAAACCATGAATCCAGGTTAAAAATTCAAGTCTTATATAATCCAACAGAGGTCAGTAAATTGCTCGAAGTTAGCATGAGTTGGTCAGAGACTGGACCAGAATCCAGGAATGCATATAGTCAGTAGAGAATATTTTCTAGCTGACATGCTCTGCAGATGCCCCAGACAGCTGGAGCATCTTGAAGTTCTCTGTGCAACCTGACCAGGCCAACTTGTGCTCAGCTTCTAGAGGTAGATCAGGTTGAAAATCCTCAGGATGTTGTGATCATGCATACAGAACAATATTCAGAAAGAATAGAAGATAAGCTCCACATTTTCCCCATTGATATATTCCAAATATCTAGAACAGGGCCGGGCACATAAGAGATGTTTAATGCATGTCTGTTGCAGAATGGGGTTCTCCATGGTGGTCCAGTGGTTAGGACTCTGAGCTTCCATTGCAGGGCTCAATCCCTGCTTGGGGAACTAAGATCTTGCATACCAAGAGGCGTGGCCAAAAAAACCCCAAAAAGCAGAATGAGAGGATGGGCCAGGCTGATCGCAGAAAAGGGGTTATTGGAAGGCTACAACTTCCCTGGTGGCTCAGATGGTAAAGCGTCTGTATACAATGTGGGAGGCCTGGGTTCGATCCCTGGGTTGGGAAGTTCCCTGGAGAAGGAAATGGCAACCCACTCCAGTACTCTTGCCTAGAAAATCCTATGGGCGGAGAAGCCTGGTGTCCATGGGGTCACAAAGAGTCGGACACGACTGAGCGACTTCACTTCACATAGGGCAACTGTAGGCTCTATGGAAATATATAGGGGAAAAGAATATATATATATATATACACACACAGGGAACTATAAAAACAGTTTCATATGCATGTGTCTGGCTGGCTTATTCTCAAAGGGGGTACAAATTTACTTAGGCCGCTTTAATAGTTTTTTTTTCCCCTAATACCCAGAGAAGTAAGAAAGCATGTTGTTCATCTAACCACTCTCATGCTCCTTCATTTATTCAGTTTTTTTTTTTTTAGGATTAGCTACAGAAAAGGTACTAAATTTTATGGCTCTTCTTTTGAAAAAATAGGGTTAAGCACCATACTAGAAGAGAAAGCCACTCAAAAATCTTTAAAATAATTGGCAAAAGTAGCTTCTGAAACATATGTAACTGTTTAGTTACATAACTAAAATCTAGTTGCATAACATAACTCTTTGCATATCAAATTCAGTGGCTTCACTGAAAGGGATTAAAGACCTAGGAGTTAATGTTATCCCTCACCGTCCAATGAGAATCCACATCAGACATGGCCAAATTAACAATGTTCCTGTTTTTAAATATTTCTTTTGTGCTCAGCAGTGTCCGACTCTTTTGTGATCCCATGGATTGTAGGCCACTAGACTCCCCTGTTCATGGAATTTTTCAGGCGAGAATACTGGAATGGGTTGCCATTTCCTGCTCCAAGGATCTTCCTGACCCAGAGATCTAACATTGACAGACTAATTCTTTACCAATGAGTCACCCAGGAAGCTCCCCAAACATTTCTTACCTAAACTTCTATCCTTTGCTGTTTAAAGACCCTCATACAAAAATGTATATGTTCAGTTATTCATCAGAGTATTTATCAGATGTCTATTATGCACTAATATCTGGAGGAAAAAAGGAACTAAGATACAGTCTTTGTCCTCAGGGGATTCCCTGTCTGGCAGGAGATGGCTCATGAACAGATACCTTAGTTGATATAAAACCAGTGAAGGAGATAGCATGCCCTAAGATTCAGAGCTGGGAAAAGATTCGCTTCTACCGATTCAAAGACTTGTTTCCATTTGGGAAAACTGGATAGCTATATGCAAAAGGCTGAAATGAACCCTAACCTTACATCATATTCAGCTATAAACTCAAAGTGGATAAGATGTGAAGGTAAGACCTGAACTAGATGAAAACAGGGAAAAGAACTTCATAATGTTCGTCTTGGCAATGATTTCATGAGTGTGACTCCAAAAAAACAAGCAAGCAGAATTACATTGAATGAAAAAGTTTCTGCACAGCAAAGAAAGCAATTAACAGAATGAAAAGACAGCCTAAGGAACAGGAGAAAATACCTGTAAATTACATATCTGATTGGGGTTAACATCTAGAAAAATAAGTGACTCTCACAATTCAACAGTAAAAATCTAATAAACTGATTTTAAAAAGAGCTAAGGACTTAAACAGGCATTTCGCCAAAGGAGACACGCAAATGGCCCACAGGTACATGAAAAAAAATGCTCAGCATCACTAATCATGGAAATGCAAATCAAAACCACAGTGAGATATTACCTCACACCTGTCAGGTTGGATGTCACCAGCAAAAGACAGTAGGTGTTGGTAAGAATGTGAAGAACTGAAAACCCTGTAAAATGCAAAACGGTGCAACCCCTATGGAAAAGAGTACTGAAGTTCCTCAAAATATTAAAACTAGAAATGCCATCTGATCCAGCAATGTCACGTCTGGATATTTACCCAAAAGAATGCAATCAAGATATCAAAGAGATATTTATATTTCCATGCTCTAAGCAGTATGATGATTCATAGCAGCCATAAATGTCTACTGATAGAGGAACGGCTAAAGAAAATGTGGTAAATATATGCAATGGAACAGTATCAGGCTTAAAAAAGAAGGAAATTCTGCCACATGTGACAACATGAATGAATCTTGAGGACATAATGCTAAGTGAAATAAGCCAATCTTAGAAAGACAAAGACTGCCTGTTTCCACTTGTATGAGGTATTTAAATAGTCAAGATCATAGAATCTGAGCAGGGTGGTGATTGCCAGGGACCGGGAAGAAAGGAAAATGGGGAGTTACTAATCAATGGGCACAAAGCTTCAGTTACGTAACATGGATAAGGTAAGCTCTAGAAATCTGCTGTATAACATTGTACCCATGTTAACAAGAATGCACTATGTATTAAAAGTTTTGTTAGGAGGTGAAATATGACTCAGCCACAGAAAAGAATGAAATAATGCCATGTGCAGCAGCCTGGTTATGATACTACGTGAAGTAAGTCAGAAAGAGAAAGATAATAGCATATGATATCACTAATATGTGGAACTTAAACTACCAAACAAGGAGCTCCCTAGTGGTCCAGTGGTAAGACTTTGCCTTCTGATGCAGAGGATGCAGGCTCAGTCCCTGGTTGGGGTGCTAAGACCCTATATGTCTCTCAACCAAAAAACCAAATCATAAAACAGACAGAATATTGAAACAAATTCAATAAAGTCTTTAAAAATAATCCACATTAAAAAAAATCTTAAAAAACAAAATATAGCACAAATGAGCTTATCTATGAGACAAAAACAGAGTTACAGACACAGAGATCAGACTTGTGTTTGCCAAGGAGGGTAGGGGAGGGGAGGG
>SJYC01111831.1:0-15782 GCA_006408675.1 Madoqua kirkii
CTGATTTCCGAGAACCTGTGGCAGCTGGGGACTGTTGCTCCTTCTGTAAAAGAGCCGTGGGAAAGAGCAATGTACTGACAGTCTGTCAGTTTTAGTGGATTGGTTTTGCATGGCAAAAACCAAAGGAACCTTCCAGAGGTAGAAGTGCAAGTCTTAAAATTTTTGAATAATTTGTTTTGTGGAATACTCTTACATATATTTCAGAATATTTAAATGAGCTTTGAAAATAATTTTTAAAAACTAAGGAAGGACGAAAACTGTTCCATTAACCTCTGATGAGATATCACTGTTTTTATATTCTCATTAATTATGTACATAAACTGACACTGGCCTAGCTTTAATCTACAGATAACAGTTAATCCTTTTGACGTAACTACAAGCTCCACATTGTGCTTCATTCTTTATAGGTGACAAAACTGAGCCTCAGCCAGACCTGACTGAGACGAAAGCCCTTGGGTGACCTTTACTGTCTTGTGATTTCAATAAATCCTGACAAGGACCACATGAAGGAGAGAGTGGTCACTCCCTGGATGGGGAACCTGAGGTTTGGGACCTACTTTAATGGCCTACCCTGCCGCACGTCACGCTCCTACTCACTGGCTGGTTCCAGACTGGGACCCACGTCTTCTGAACCTAAACTGTATTCTTCCTACCAATTCACTCAACCCTGCCTCAATTATAGACACAAGTATGTGTTGGAAATATTGTGAATTGGTTGCACACCACTGCAAGAAAGCCCATATTGCAACAAAGTGAATAACATAAACTTTTAGGTTCCCCATGTCTTATAAAAATTATGTGTATACTGTACTGTAGGCTATTAAGTGTACAATAGCGTTGTCTAAAAACCAAAGTACATATCTTAATTTAAAATACTTGGTTGCTGAAACTTGCTAACAAATATCTGAAAGTTTAGACAGCCATAAGCTTTTGGCTGGTGGAGGGTCAGGCCTGTGTTTTGATGGCTGCTGACTGATTAGGGTGGTGGCTGTTGAAGGTTGGGGTGGCCATGGTAATTTCTTTAATGAAACAACAGTAACGTTTGCTGTATCATTTGACTCTTCTTTTTCAGAAACAATTAGCATGCAGTGTTGTTTGTTAGCTTTTCACCCACTGAAGAATTTCGTTCAAAACTGGAGTCTATCCTCTCAAAACCTGCCACTGTTTTATCTAGTATTCTAAATTATGTACTATTCTAAATCCTTCGTTGTCACTTCAAAAATCTTCGCAGCATCTCCAGCAAGAGTAGATTCCTTTCAAGACACCACTTTCTTCCCTCCCATAAGAAACAGCTCCTCGGGGTTAAGGTTTTATCATGAGATTGCAAAAACGCATTCAGATACTCAGGTCCCTTTTCTATTTCCAGTTCTCTTGCTATTTCCTGAAACCATAGAACTCCCAGCGGAGAATATGAGAAAAAGCTCCTTGGCATTGGTTGTGGCAATGATTTTTAGATATATGACAAACGCACAAGTAACAAAAGCAGAAATCAACAAGTGGGGTCACAAAACAAAACATCTTGCGCAACAAAAGATACAGTCAACAAAATAAAAAGGTAACCTGTGGAACTGGAGAAAATCTTTGTAAACTGTGTGTATAACATGCAATTACTTTTCAAAATATGTGAGGAAATCATACAACTCAATATAGAAAAATCTGAGTAAGATTTGGCAAATGACCTAAAGAGATATTTTCCCAAAGATTGTATATAAATGGTCCACATGTATAGGAAAAGGTGCTCAATATCATCACAGTTGCATAAAGAAGAATAACATACCTAGAAACAGATTTAACAAACGAGGTGAAACACCTCTATAGTGCCAACAGTAAGACACTGGTGAAAGAAAATGAAAGAGGCACAAATAAATGGAAAGATCTTCCATCTTATGGATTGAAAATCTTAATGTTGTTAAGATGGCCATAATACCTAAGCACTCTACAGATTCAAGCAATCTTGAGCAGCCTTGAAGTTCACTGGAGTCATCAGAGATTCCTGAAAGAGGAACTAGGCCTGGGACAGTGGGCAAGACTTAAGGAGGGGTGGGCGGGCGGGGAGCAGGGTCCATGCACACCCCGAGGGGCCGTGTCTACAGGCTGGATCCTCCCGCGGGCGGAGGGCCCCTGCAGCCGGAGAGGGTGGTGCTTGGCCCGAGGGCACCGCTGGTGTAGGGGCTGTGCTAGCCCAAGCAGCCGGGATCTGGTTCTCCCTTGCCCCCAGGACTAGGTGCCTGAGGGGGCGGGAGTCGGGGGGCTGAGACTTTGGGGCCGGGGATCAAGGGTGCATGGATGCCCGGGCACGCGAGTCGACGGCTGTTTTGGTGAGCAGGGTTGGGGAGACCCTCTCGGCCGGTTGGGTGTGCCAGACAAAGCTGGGCTGGTGCGGCGGGGCCTCTCCTGGTCACCTTCGGAGGAAGGGGATGGAACAGAGAGAGACCTCCAATGCATGTGTTCTTAAGGATTAAGGGGGAGTGGTAGAGCCCCAATTAGAAGTTTGGGGAGGGCGTGCCAGGGTCTGGGGGCTTCTGACCCTGAGGACGACCCCTGCAGTGCCCCGGGGGTGCCCAGAGACCCAGCCCCTCCCAGGTGCCAGGCACAAACTCTAAGGCCCCTGAACGCAATATCTCATTTAAACCTGAAGGTGGCCCCTGAAGGTATTCCTCTCTCCTCTTGTTAAAGATGAGAAAACTGAGGCCAGGAGCCTTATCCCAGGCACAGCAGGAGCTCCTACTGAAGTAAGAGACTGGTGTTCCTAGGATTTTGGAGGTGGGGGCAAAAGCAGCAAGGGGGAGATAGAGCCAGGACTAAATGGCCTGAGATTGGCTTCAGGAGGGTTCAGGGTCTAGAAAGAAGCGGGAAACTGAAGCCAGGCACTGTCCTTATCCCACGTCTTGTCGCCTTTCCTCCATCCCAGCCTCCCTTCTAGATGTGTGGTGTAAAACAAACTACAGGGGCTCTAGAGTCTGTGGTGACAGATAAGGCCGAGAGGTAACTGATGGGACACTCCTGGGGACGGAGGCTATCTGGGTGTAGGACTGACTGGGGAAGGGCCATATTTGCTTCCATGGACACTACAGAGCCCCTTCATACACTGAAATGGCACAACGATGGTAAGGAGTACAGTGCCCCACATGTCTGTCACTGCCCCACAGAGCGGAGACGGACCAGGTCCACTGAGAGTAGGGAAACTGTGCTGGTACTCAGTTCCCTGAACCTCCTTTAAAGTAGGAAGCAGACATACAGGGGAAGAATTCATGACTAAGAGATGCCCCATGCCATCTGGAAAATATGCACCCTCTTTAATTTCTCTCTGACCCCAGATCCCAGGGACTCCATCTGCCAGCGAGGTCCTACCTGCCTCCTGGAGTCACATTCTTAGCCAGCACATTCCGTCCACCTGCTAGCTCTCCCCACACTCTGGTTTGTTTCGTCTCTGCGTCATCGCTGATATCACTCCGGCTTTTCTCCTCCTTTGTTGTCTCCACTCCTTTCATCAGCTCTGTGAGGTGCATCACAACACAGCACTGCCGTGACAGTTCAGTTCAGTTCAGTTCCGGCGCTCAGTCGTGTCCGACTCTTTGCGACCCGGTGAACCGCAGCACACCAAGCCTCCCTGTCCACCACCAACTCCCGCAGTCTACCCAAACTCATGTCCTTTGAGTTGGTGATGCCATCCAACCATGTCATCCTCCGTCGTCCCCTTCTTCTCCTTCCCTCAATCTTTCTCAGCATCAGAGTCTTTTCAAATGAGTCAGCTCTTCACATGAGGTAGCCAAAGGATTGGAGTTTCAGCTTCAACATCAGTCACTCCAATGAACACCCAGGATTGATCTCCTTTAGGATGGACTTCTTGGATCTACTTGCAGTCCAAGGGACTCTCAAGAGTCTTCTCCAACAGCGCGGTTCGAAAGCATCAATTCTTTGTCACTCAGCCTTCTTTATGGTCCAACTCTCAGACAACTTTATGGTCCATACACGACTACTGGAAAAACCAAAGCTTTCACTAGACAGACCTTTGTTGGCAAAGTAATGTCTCTGCTTTTCAATATGCTATCTAGGTTGGTCATAGCTTTTCTTCCAAGGAGAAAGCATCTTTTAATTTCATGGCTGTAGTCACCATCTGCAGTGATTTTGGAGCCCAGAAAAATAAGTCAGCCGCTGTTTCCCCATCTATTTGCCTGGAAGTGATGAGACCGGATGCCGTGATCTTTGTTTTCTGAATGATGAGCTTTAAGCCAACTTTTTCACTCTCCTCTTTCATTTTCATCAAGAGGCTCTTTAGTTCTTCTTCACTTTCTGCTATAAGGGTGGTGTCATCTGCATATCTGAGGTTATTGATATTCCTCCTAGCAATCCTGATTTTGTGCTTCCTCCAGCCCAGTGTTCCTTATGATGTACTCTGCATATAGGTTAAATAAGCAGGGTGACAATATAGCCTTGCCATACTCCTTTTCCTATTTGGAACCAGTTCTAAGGGTTGCTTCCTGACCTGCATATAGGTTTCTCAAGAGGCAGGTCAGGCGGTCCGGTATTTCCATCTCTTTCACAATTTTCCACAGTTTCTTGTGATCCACACAGTCAAGGCTTTGGCATAGTCCAATAAAGCAGAAATAGATGTTTTTCTGGAATTCTCTTGCTTTTTCGATCATCCAGCTGATGTTGGCAATTTGATCTCTGGTTCCTCTGCCTTTTCTAATACCAACTTGAACATCTGGGGGTTTATGGTTCACGTATTGCTGAAGCCTGGCTTGGAGAATTTTAAGCATCACTTTACTAGCGTGTGAGATGAGTTCAATTGTGCGGTAGTCTGAGCATTCTTCGGCATTGCCTTTCTTTGGGATTGGGATGAAAAGTAACTTAGAAGATTACAATAGACTTATCACACCCACTCCACCCCACCCCCACCTTCTGAAAACACATATACACAAAACACACATTACCAGAAGAGAAACACTTCAGGAAAATGTGCACCAGTCCTTTTACACTGAATGTCTTGGATATCTGTGAGTCATGGTGAAGGGATCATGTAGGTGTAAGGTACAGAATCATGTGAGTTTCTAAGATTATATTTTTAATGTTTCAAATTTTATGACAAGGCTAGTTTGTCGAGGGCTTCCCTGGTGGCTCAGAGGTTAAAGCGTCTGCCTCCAGTGCGGGAGACCAGGGTTCGATCCCTGGGTCGGGAAGATCCCCTGGAGAAGGAAATGGTAACCCACTCCAGTATTCTTGCCTGGAGAATCCCATGGACCGAGAAGCTTGGTAGGCTACAGTCCAGGGGGTCGCAAAGAGTTGGACTCGACTGAGCAGCATTTACTATTTACTAATGTTTCATAAAAAGTCAATATTTTCATCTTTTCACTTGACAGTGTATCTGTGTATTTGTATGCATTTCTGCCTTACATTTCCCTCACCTCAGATGTTCGCACCCTCTTGTGAGGGTTTCTTCACCTCTCTCGGCCCTGGAATTCCTCTTTCAGGGCATAGAGATCTGGGGGTGGGGGTGGGGGTGGAAATATTGGAAAATTCCAGAAGATATTACAATTTCCAGAAAGTTCTGGTTCATGAAGTGGAGCCCAGGCTTCTCCCTCCTCTCTTTAGAACCCTGTCTGATTTGAAGCTTTCAGAGCTACAGTTCTGGCTCTAAGGGAGGGCGGGATGGTTCAGACCATAAACCTAGTGGTGGGGAGGTGCAGATGAATCTTTTCTTGCTTGCTTGCCAGCCCTCTGCTCACCTCCTACTGTGAGGTCCTGCTCTTAGCAGGCCTGGGACTGGTATCTTTCCTTATCTGTGAGTCATGGTGAAGGGATCATGTAGGTGTAAGGTACAGAATCATGTGAGTTTCTAAGATTATATTTTTAATGTTTCAAATTTTATGACAAGGCTAGTTTGTCGAGGGCTTCCCTGGTGGCTCAGAGGTTAAAGCGTCTGCCTCCAGTGCGGGAGACCAGGGTTCGATCCCTGGGTCGGGAAGATCCCCTGGAGAAGGAAATGGTAACCCACTCCAGTATTCTTGCCTGGAGAATCCCATGGACCGAGAAGCTTGGTAGGCTACAGTCCAGGGGGTCGCAAAGAGTTGGACTCGACTGAGCAGCATTTACTATTTACTAATGTTTCATAAAAGTCAATATTTTCATCTTTTCACTTGACAGTGTATCTGTGTATTTGTATGCATTTCTGCCTTACATTTCCCTCACCTCAGATGTTCGCACCCTCTTGTGAGGGTTTCTTCACCTCTCTCGGCCCTGGAATTCCTCTTTCAGGGCATAGAGATCTGGGGGTGGGGGTGGGGGTGGAAATATTGGAAAATTCCAGAAGATATTACAATTTCCAGAAAGTTCTGGTTCATGAAGTGGAGCCCAGGCTTCTCCCTCCTCTCTTTAGAACCCTGTCTGATTTGAAGCTTTCAGAGCTACAGTTCTGGCTCTAAGGGAGGGCGGGATGGTTCAGACCATAAACCTAGTGGTGGGGAGGTGCAGATGAATCTTTTCTTGCTTGCTTGCCAGCCCTCTGCTCACCTCCTACTGTGAGGTCCTGCTCTTAGCAGGCCTGGGACTGGTATCTTTCCATGGCCCAGGGGTTGGGGACGACTGCATTAGGGGATATCTGTCTACATGGATTATGCGTTTTTAAAGAAAGGATATGGCTTAGTTTTTTCCCCCTACTGTTATTACAGTGACCCATCAAATTCTGTTTTGTATTTTCTTTATACTTTCAAGGTTTTTTTGTTTGTTTGTTGCTATTCTTGTTTTCATATGCTCCTCTGGAATGTGTTAGATTTAATTTTAGCCATTTGATTATTCTTAGAATGGTCGGGTACTTTGCATAAACTTCAGAGAACCCCTTATATTGCACCAAGTAGTTAGTAAAGCTTTGCCTCAACAAGTCATCTTCCATTCCGTGGAGTTCAGTTTCAGCCTGTTTCTCCCAGTAGCATCTGAGTGACCCTAGACAAGTGCAGCACCTCAGTAAGCCTCAGCAACCTGGGAAAGCGATGATCCTGGTATCAGAGTCCCCTTGTGACGAATACGGGAAAGAACGGATGCAATGTAGCAAGCACAGAGCCTTTCCTGCTGCTGGCCCTCTCGGTTGTCTGGGTCTGCAGAATGAAGGAACACAGTGTGATGTAGCTGGTGCAGAGTCTGGCACAGAGAGTGCTCTGTGTTTGTAGCTACAAGTATCAAGATCCCTGAGCCTCCTGATTCTAACTGGCCTCCTCTGCAGGGGTGGTCCTGTTGGAAAGAGTTCCCTGGATGTTAGGCTGGCAGCACACTCAGAGGGCAGCGATTACAGGAAGTGAAGTCTCCTCTGGCCCCCAGGGCTCTCCTCCTTTGTGTCCTTGGGGAAGGGACTTCCTGTAAGGATTCCATCTTTCGTGACCCTGAGAATTTGGAGCCTGCTGTCTCCTTGGTTGCCAGCGTTCCTTGATATTCTCCAAACCCCCAGCTCCAGACCCGCACAGTCCCTTCTAGAGCAGCCGGGGAGGACAGTGCTGACAGATCTCTGCCTTCAGGCCATCCCATGGGTGAGTTGGTCTGCATGAGACCTTCTCTTCAGATCCTCACAAAGCAGGAAGAGTTCTGGGTTCCCTACCCCGTTCCAGCCCACAGGACCCCAACCAGCTGACCGTCCTATACAGAAAGCAGGGAGAGGGCCAAGGCTATTCCACTCTGAGGAGATGGGCCACATGGGCTCGGACACCCACCTTCATTCCACATGGAAAATATCCCAACGTATGGATATTCTTTCCCTCTTTAAAGAAAAAGTCTGAGTCATGTAGCTTAGGGCTTGGAGAGGAGGGGGTGGTAATCTAGGTGAGGGGTGGGGTTCGTAGAAACTACCATTCCTTGGATTAATAATAGAGGTTGAAGAGTAAGAAAATCCACCATTACTACTTCTATTAGAAGAACAGAATCTTCTAATAGAATCTTCTATTAACTAGCCAGGGTACATTGTATTCGTCTATAGACACTTCTTGAAGCTTGCTTTATTTTCCAGAGTATGGTTAGTTCTGCAACATTCCATCAGAGTTCCTATGTATGTGGGTGGGTCTATGTCAATTAAATTAATTTGTTAATATATTTGTCATATTTAGAAATCGTCACCCTCTAGCTTAATTTTGTCTTTGTTTGCCTTAATTTGCCACTTCATTTGTCACTAGGCGAGCTGTGTAAAGTTTCCCACTGTCACTTTTGCTTTGTCCATTCTCTATTTCTGTCGGTACTAGTTTTCAATATTTTGGCTTTGCTTTAAGGCATGCATTAGAATTTTGTGTTAATACCTTCTCGTAGCATTGCCTCTGTTAGCATAAGAAAATTTCTCTTTCTCTTGTAATCTTTTCTTTTTCTTAAAGTCTACATTTTCTTTTGGTATCATATGGTTATACCAGCGTTCTGTAGGTTCATGTGGAGAAGGTATACATTTTTCCATTTTTTATTTTCAAATTTTCTAGATGATTAAATTTTGCATGTGTCTTTTTTCAAGAGTATTTGATGGAAGGTTTCTTCTCTCATCTGATAACAGCCTTTTGTTTGTTGGTTTTTTTTTAGTAATATTTAGTCTGAATCTTTTAATGTAAAAAAAGATGTAATTTGGTTTTCATATGTCATATTAATGTATATGTGCAAATGTATTTTCTTCTAAATTCTTTTGAAATGATTAATATTTCATAACTATGAAAATTGTGGCGCATGTGGCTAGATTGTTAAACATTCTTTTGCCATTCTTGTAGTAGTTACCCTTCAGATTACAATGAATATTTATGCCATTTCATAGTCTAATATTAGCTAATTAGTTCTTTAAAACTACTTGGAGAGGTATGGTACCTTGAGACACTTTGATTTTGTACACTCCTTCCAAACATATTGTCACATGTTTTCTTTCTCCCTATATTTAAATTCCCAGAAGAAGTTAGTATCATTGTGTTATATAGTCAGTACTCATTTAAAGTTGCTCACACATTCACCAATGGCAATAGGCTTTCTTTCCTGTATCTATGTGACTCCACCTGGAAAGTTATTTCTTCTGCCTGAAGAATAACAGATAAATTTTCTTTTAGTTTGAATCTTCTGACCACAAATTTTCTGAGTTTTTGTTGCGTGGTGATGAAATGAACGTAGTTTCTTTTAAAAATATTTTTCCTCAAAAATACTTTTAATCCGATTAATATTATTATCTTCCGTTGATATCTTGCTACTTTTGGAAACTTTTCAACCAAGTCCTCATCAGCTACCGTTTCTCCACTCTCTTCCTCTCCTCCTCTCTGGCACTCACATTAACTGTGTGTTAGGTATACGCCTTGCATCACCTGTAATTCTCTCCACCTCTCTTTTGATATCCTCCATATTATATCTCTCCAGACTCCATTCCGGATCTTTTCATCAGACTTGCCATTCATTTCTCTAATTCTTCCTTCAGGGAGGTGGATCACCTCTGACCTTTGAATCATCACACCATGGTAGATTTAAGGGTATGTTTTAATGTCCTCCTAGAGCAGAGCAGAGAACTGAGACTTGGGGATGAAATGCCCCTTTTCCCAGGTCACTTAGCCTGAACCAAGTAGAGCAAAGTCTAACATTACAGACTGCACTCTAGATCCAGACCCTTTCCTCAGTGCCTGTTTTCCTCTCGGCTGTGACTGCTCCCTACCTCTCATTTCCTGAAAAGTGGAGCCAGAGTGAAGTCTTCCAGATCTTTTTTTTTTTTTTTCAGCATAAGATGCATTTCTGTTTATCACAAAGTCAGTGATGATTTTTCTTTAGCCATGATGTTTACTGAGGACTTCTGGTACTGGGACCACTGATATGTTGTGTCAATTTTAGAGCGCACCGATAAAGTGAACCCTTTCCAAAGAAGAGCACCAAGCTGGGGTGTTTACCAAAGGCAATACACCTATTGGTCTGAACAGGTCATTTCCCAGCAGCAGCAAGACAGAGATTCAGAAGAAAGTGATGCTTGTATGGACACCCAAGCAAGATAGTAAGTGACCAGTCACCAAGGCTGACATGTACCAACCAGTGAACAACAAAAACTTGTAGTTAAACCTGCCATTTTTCTATCCAACCTGGAAGAGTGGGGAATGATGGAATGAGATTAATGCTTGAGCAATCATCACTGCAGCTCTGGTATCATGTGGGAAACTGTAGAGAAGACTTTCCAACCCTATATGGGCCACTGTCTTCTCTCCACTTCCCCATAGTGCTCCCTGTGAACTTCCATCCCATCATCGGAGAAGCAGTTTTCAGAAACAAGACCAAATGCGTATTTACATGGAGACAAAACAAAAGCCTCCAGAACAAAGAATGGGGAGAAACAGACAGGATGAGACCTTGGGGAGCTGGTTCAAGATCATAGTGAGTATCTTGGCTGAATGGACCTAATCTGTAGAAGATGATAGAGTCATGTTGGATTTGTGTAGAGATGCTGGGGACTTCTCTGTGGCAGTGGTGTTGGTAATCAGTCTTGTTCTTACTAGGAGCTATCTTCCTAGATCATCTAAGGGTGAGTTCAGAGAAGCAATAGAAAGCAAACTGATTGCCTGCGAGGAGGAGCATGGGAGAGGTTGACTGAAAGCAAAGCAGGAAACCTACTGCCAGGGACACGGAGCACTTCACACCAGATCACGTGTTTGGCTCCAGCTGAGTGTGGGAGGAGGCTGAGTCTCTGGGGTCCGTGTCAGAGCGACAGGCCAAGTCTACCTCCTATGGATCTCTTGGAAATTTATAAGAGGAAGTACACGTGAAACATATGAAGTCGACTTATTCAGGAAGTGTTTGAATGAAAAGAAAGTTACATAGAAAATCCATGTCTGGTAAAAAAAAACACACACACACATTAAGATAACAGATATTGTCCTATCTTTAAAAATGATTTAAAGCCTGAAGAAAAGGTCCTAAATCAAGACATAGTTGGGTTGTATGTTAACCATAGATTGCTTTGTGTCCATTCTCTTTCCCATTTGTTTTTTGGCTACTAGATTCCCTTTGGTATAAAATATGATGAGAAGTGGCTGCTGAATTTGATTCAGAAGCAAAGCAGTGTCCCCTTCACTGCATTCGAAGTAAGACAAGACATAGAGATGATGAGACAAAAGGGGGGAGATTGCGGGCCCAGAAGGGAAATGGCACTGGTCTCATATTCTGCTTCTGCTGTCACTCTCCCTACAGTTTCACTATGAGAAAATGCAGGCCCAGTTCTTTGTGGAGAATGCCAGCGTTGCCTGTGCATTGAAGAATGTCAACGGCAAGATTTTCAATGGATGTAGATAGACCACAGTTTATTCAACCAGCCCCCTCTTGGTGTATATGTCTTGTTTCTTATCTTGTGCTGTATGAATTATTCTGGCAGGAATGACTTTGTACTTAAGTCCTTCCTTCTTTTTACATTGTTAATTGGGGTAATTTCTTAGAAGAGGCTGCTGATTCCAATGGTAAGTGTCCTGGTAATTTTATAACATCATAACAAATCCCCTTGTTAGGCATTGTACCATGTCACATTACAACCAGCAATGTATATGTTTCCATATCACTTCACAGACTATGTAAATGACGACAAGGGGCATCTTGTGTTTTTTTTAATTCTTTTTTCTCTTTGCATCTCTTAGTCAAGAGTTAGGTTAAATAGTTTTTAACATGTTTAAGGAACATAGTCTCTGGAAAGATTTCTTTGTATGTAGTACACTATCTCCTCTAGAATGTTCTAATTTGCCTTTTACTTTCATAAGCTTTCTGTACAAGTAGATAAACTTCATTGGTTAGATAAGTTGTATATTTTCCCCAATGTGTAACTTTTTCATTTTACTTTGCTTATGTGATTTTTTGCCATGCAATTTTTAATGGAATTGAGTGTTACCATGGTTTTCCCTTCCTGGTTTTGGATTTGAAGTCATCTTTCGAAAACTTTTCTTAACTACTAGCTTCTAGAGGAAACTACTGGGGGTGTACATTTGTGGACAGGAGAAAGAGAGAAAAGGATCATATTAGAGTGTCAGGTATAAGAGGAACCCAGAAAATAACTGACCATCATGTGAGAAATCTGGGGAAACCATTTCTTCAAGTCAATAGAATTGGGCGCTTGGACCAGAGTTTCTGTCCATTTAGGTTAAATAGTTTTTAACATGTTTAAGGAACATAGTCTCTGGAAAGATTTCTTTGTATGTAGTACACTATCTCCTCTAGAATGTTCTAATTTGCCTTTTACTTTCATAAGCTTTCTGTACAAGTAGATAAACTTCATTGGTTAGATAAGTTGTATATTTTCCCCAATGTGTAACTTTTTCATTTTACTTTGCTTATGTGATTTTTTGCCATGCAATTTTTAATGGAATTGAGTGTTACCATGGTTTTCCCTTCCTGGTTTTGGATTTGAAGTCATCTTTCGAAAACTTTTCTTAACTACTAGCTTCTAGAGGAAACTACTGGGGGTGTACATTTGTGGACAGGAGAAAGAGAGAAAAGGATCATATTAGAGTGTCAGGTATAAGAGGAACCCAGAAAATAACTGACCATCATGTGAGAAATCTGGGGAAACCATTTCTTCAAGTCAATAGAATTGGGCGCTTGGACCAGAGTTTCTGTCCAGTGTTTGTCTTGATAGCTCAGTCTCTATTCTTTTCCATCTCTTGTGGATACATACCAGGCTTCCCCTGACTGGCAGAGAACATCTTTATAAAGCAGGAATTCCACGTCATCTCAAACGGACATGTCAGATGACTTAAATGGATAGAACCATCCTCTTATCTCCTCAGAGATAATAAATTCAAAACCAATTCCAAAGTATTGGTTGATATAGTTGGTATATAGGAAAAAAAAAACAGGTAGCAACATAGATCTTTGAGTTAAGTACCTTCTTTGTTATAACCCACTGCACCTTTGTTCTATAGAGATGTAACTTTAGTGCTTTGAGGGTGATGCAGATTAAAGAAAAACACTTCAGGGGAAATGAGATTAACATTCATTAAGGAAGAGAGCCATAAAGTGTTAGCAGGCCTCTTGGCCAGAAGATAATGTAAATCACCTGAGACTTTTTGTATACAAAAAGATATACAGAAAGGGTCAGAACTGCCGCCCCTGCAGGACTCTGTATCTTCCATTATGTAAAACTTTGGATATATAAACACTTTTAAAAAATAAAGTTATGGAGTTTTTGCACAAGCTTGGCCTCCCCCGTGTTGACTCTCTCTCTCTCTCTCCCTCCCTCTCCTTTTCAGGCTGATCCCTTGGAACGCAGAGGCTCTCCATGTCTACTTATTTGCCCGAGCTCAAAGACCCACGTGAGATGGAGCCTAAGGCAGGGCAACCTCCACTATTCAAGTGGGTGCCTGTGGCCTAATGTAGACAGTGCAAACTCCTTGTCTTGGAGTTTTATTGGTTTTCCACATAGACCAAGTTATTCAGCTGCTTTTCTCCATTTATTTTCCTACCACACTATTTCTTTCTAATCTCCCTCCATATCTTTAATTAAGCAATTAATTCCTCAGACACTGACTCTGTCCCCACTTCAAATTCCCTGGATCCACTGGGGCTGGACCCTGGCAAAAGTGTACCATTTTGACAGAACAAAAGAAAAGGAAACCTCCAGCTGGATCTGGTGAGAAGAAGCGAAACTGAAACCAACACTGGCCACCTTATCCTTGACTCTCTGAGCAATGCCCAGTCAGAAAATGTAATAAATAGCCTATTAGTCCTCTGCTAAAGGACAGAGGTTTGAGTTAGAAGGTGCCACGTTGTCCCATGTTACAAGCTCTCCCACTCACCTACATCATTTCTTGTTTCCATGACAGTTTCCAGGACTCAAGGTCAAGCTTGGACTAGTCTTGCTTAGAATGAAGTCTGAAGTCAAAGGGATGAGGGTTGTATCCCCATCCGCAAGGGGTGGCCACTAACATCCAACTCGTTTCCAGTTGGCATTTCCAGGTATGCAGGTCTGCAGATAAGAGAGAGGCTGAGATGCAGACAAGGAATTGGACTGACAGCTCCTGGCACTTAGTACACATGCAGTACACATAATACCTCAGTGAGAGCAGGATATAAACTACACGCATATCCTGTTAGTCTTTTTACACACATCTGACTTTTCAAAGAAACTTAAGGTCTGTTGTACCTACTTCTGTCTTTTAGGGAACTTTTTACTTTGAAACAAAAAAATGTCTTTTCGTTGAGGGAGAGAAAGAAAAATATGTAGAAAATGGAGAGTGCTGCCACCTGGTGAACAGACTCAGAACTGCAGGCGTGAATGTCTGAACTGGGGGTTTGGCAAAGGATGGGGGATGGAAAGAGCCGTGGTATTGGTGTGGAATTGGACGGATTCCCTCCTACAGACCAAGATTTCTAGACTTTACACTGAGCAATCCTTCTGTGTTTATGCCCATGCTGGGATCTTCAAACCCTGGGACTGGAAATCCAGTCTCCTAGTGATTTGAGTAGAAAGCTGCATGAATTAGTGTATGAATAATTTTTATAACCAAAAATTTGAGACAAAAACGGATATAAATACACACACATACAGAACACTGTCAAATACATTATTTTCAACTCCTCTGAAACAATGAATATATGAATGTTGTATCTTTATCAAGCTGCAATTTTGTGTATTTTCAACATTTTATTCAGTAAATTACATATTGAAAACACCCTAAAAATGCAATATTATAAAATATAAACATCCTCTGTCTTTGACAATGCATATTCACCAAATAATCATTGAAGAGATCTGCTTAATACCTAGGTCAATGAATGTATTTCTACACTATTATTTTGTGACTCAGCTGTTGATAAACCTGTTTTATAAAACTTTCTCTTAATATGTTGATAAGTCACCAATTAATACTTTTTCTTGTTTAACACATATGAAAAAAATAGAGACATGAGTTTCTCTTAACTTCTTGGTGCCTACATTCCAGATTTTTTTCTGCATGTAATGCATTAACATATTTAATCATACTCAAACACTCATGCTGATATATATTCTTGGCAAAAAAAAAAGCATCATATTTTTGGTACATCATGACAGTCCTGTTCACTTAATATGATTTAGTTCTTACTTATTTACATAGTTTTTTTTCTTTTCAAGTGTTTTTGTGTGCTCTTGATATCATTGACCTACTCTATAGTTTAAGAAATATATCCGTTCAGTTCAGTTCAGTTCAGTTGCTCAGTCGTGTCCGACTCTGCGACCCTATGAATCACAGCACATTAGGCCTCCCTGTTTATTACCATCTCCTGGAGTTCACTCAGACTCATGTCCATCGAGTCCGTGATGCCATCCAGCCATCTCATCCTCGGTTGTCCCGTTCTCCTCCTGCCCCCAACCCCTCCCAGCATCAGAATCTTTTCCAATAAGTCAACTCTTCGCATGAGGTAGCCAAAGTACTGGAGTTTCAGCTTTAGCATCATTCCTTCCAAAGAAATCCCAGGGCTGATCTCCTTCAGAATGGACTGGTTGGATCTCCTTGCAGTCCAAGGGACTCTCAAGAGTCTTCTCCAACACCACAGTTCAAAAGCATCAATTCTTCGGCACTCAGCCTTCTTCACAGTCCAACTCTCACATCCATACATGACTACTGGAAAAACCATAGCCTTGACTAGACGGACCTTAGTCAGCAAAGTAATATCTCTGCTTTTGAATACACTATCTAGGTTGGTCATAACTTTTCTTCCAAGGAGTAACTGTCTTCTAATTTCATGGCTGCAGTCACCATTTGCAGTGATTTGGAGCCCCCAAAAATAAAGTCTGACACTGTTTCCACTCTTTCCCCATCTATTCCCCATGAAGTGATAGGACCAGATGT